>ML991864.1:0-82153 GCA_010094025.1 Viridothelium virens | reverse complement strand
CCCCCAACCCCGCACTACTCTGCGGCCGACTCCCCGCCACGCTCCCCCTCGCACTCCCCGGCGCCGCAAACCCATCCGGCGCAATCCCCTGCGGCAACGGCAGCGCCTCCAGCCCCAACATCACCACGCTGTCTCTGTCTCGCCCGGACCTCCCCACCACACTGCGCCGATCGCCCTCGTACACGCTGGCAGCGCGCGGCCCCGGGCTCATGTTGCGCGGTGGCCCGGGCGACGCACCGCGCGTCATCGCGCCGCCGCCGCCCGGGACGGGGACGCGCATGGGGCTCGCGCTGCGGTAGCCGGGGGGTGCGGCACCGGCAGCGCCGGCGATGCTGCCGCGGGGCGACTGCGAGCGCATGATGGGCGAGGAGGAGCGCGAGCCGCCGGCGCCGCCGACGCCGCTGTAGTAGGCGGCTTCTTCGGCGGCGAACGGGGCGTGTGGGATTTCGAGGGGGGTGTCGAGAGGGGGGAGGCTGGGTGGAGCACCGCCAGTAGCAGCAGCAACAGCAGGATGAGGAGGAGGAGGGGAGGTGGAGGAGTAGTAGGGGTCGAGTTGGGAGATGGGGCGGCTGTAGGGGTCGAACTGGGAGATGGGACGGCTGTTGGGGTTGGGGCTGAAGCCGCTGCCGGCGCCGGGGCCGGTGGGAGGAGGGATGGAGAGGTGCGGGCTGTTGGGGCCGCTGGCGCCGGGGGGCGGGAAGTACGAGGAGGAGTGCGGGCCCGGGAGGGCTTCGGGGGAGGAGACGGTCGGCATGGAGCTCAGGTCGTCCCAGCCGGGGGGTGGGGGCAGGTTGGCAAGGTCGAGGTGGGACTCGTTGCCCTGGACGTAGCCGCCGAAGTCGAAGCCCGACATGCGGTTGGGGCTCCCGCTCTGGCTCGCAGCCTGGGCTTGGTAGAAGGGTGGAGGAGCAGCGCCGCCGACGGCATCGGTTGGAAGTGGTTGCTGCTCGCCCTCGTGCATGTCGACGCCCTTGCTTGCCATCTCCAGTTCCGTGCGGCCTTCCTCGGCGGCCCATTTCGCGGCCATCTCCCAGCAGTGACTTCGCCGGTACACACCCTCGACGCCATGCTCGACAACATCGCTGGGGAGTGATACGACGGCGCCACCTCCACCGCTTTGCCCACGAACCTCGTACCAGGTGCGTTTCCCGGTGCCTACTGTAGCGGACTCGCGAGCCCATGGGACACCAGAGCGAGGTGGTTCACAAAGGAAGTATTCGACGGCGCGGACGTGTTTGACAGCGGGAGCATCGATCACAAGCATGGGAAGCGCCTCAAGCACAACGTACATAAAGATCCATTGGCCGGCGCGTAGGCTGTGTATCTCATCGAGGTTGTGCGAATGTGCAGACTTCAGTTCGTAGTGCATGAAGGCAGAGACGAAGGGTTGGGAAGAGCTGGTGCGCGTCTTTTTCTTGTCAACTTGAGTAGTGGTCAAGCGGGGAAGCGAATCTTGATTGCGCGCTACTCGCATGAGTTTTGCAATCTCATCGTCTTTTAGCTTCTTTTGACGCAGTTTTTGCTGCTTCTTCTCCTGGAGTCCGGCATATTCTGGGCGAGTTGTCAAGAAAGTGGGGAGAAGTGGCACGTCAAAGGGCACCGGTGGTTGCACTGGAGGAGTTGACTGATCGTACTCGGCCAACACTCTTCTCAGAGCACGCGGCGTGGGTTCGTCGTCGTGTTCGATTTCATCCGCAGGCTTCACATCTGCGGTACGAGTCGTGAGGTTTGTGCGGTCAACAAGCAAGTCGTAGAGAGCAGACATGTCATTGTAGATGTCTTTTAGCACAAGCCGATTGAGGCCGGATGTTTCGAGATCATTCTTCTTGCTGCTGGCTTTTGGTGGCCAAGAACCATATTTGGATTTGTAGTAGGCCATGACAAATTTACGAGTTGAAAAGAACGAAGCTTTCCACTGATCAAATCGCACCATTTTCGATTCGTCTGCCACCCTACTATTCATCACACCCGCGAATATAGCAGTGAAATCAAAGTCTTCGAGACGGCGTCTGATGCTCTTTGTTCGCGATTCGAGATCCATAGCTGCTCGTTCCATCCGGTTTCGCGTAACGGGACTTATGAGGTTCCATCTTGGACTTCCCATGCTCTTGATTTGGTCGTATTTGCCAATCGCATGCACAAAGGCCTCATTGTAAAGCAAGACCGATCGCATTCGCTCTCCTAGTACAATGCCTTCAATTGTTTTTTCTCGGCTATATCTCACGTCCGCAAGCTGTAATTCTTCCACATAATTGTCAAAACTGGCTGCAGCCACCTCGCCAAATGTCGACCCATCGATATTCGAAAATTCGTTGATGCTGAGTAGGTCAGCTATGGCCATAAAAATCGCAAACATGGTAGGACGCTTTTCCGTTGCCACCAGCGACTGCCCAACAAGGAAGGCAAACAGATTACGAATTGCAACGAGCGTCTCGATGTCACCTGGGGTAGGTCGTGATTCGGGGGCGCCGGGAACGGCAGCATCTGTGCTGAGTTTCATGGGAAGATAGAGATGAATATCGCCTCCTTCATTATCCATGTCACTGACGTGTCTGGAGCCTCTTGAGCCTTGGGAGCTAGATCCATACTTCTGTGAACCTGACGGAGTCCTCGGCGGCGTTGCTGGAGCGCTATGTAATTCTTGCGATGCTTTTCTTCGGTCTTGGTGGCTGTTGTACAAGTCTCCGAACGCCATACGAGCCAGGACGGGAGAAGCATTGTAGAGAGCAGAATCTATCTTGAAAGACGGCCCCCTTCCAGAATTGCGAGGATAGAGGTATACGAACGTATTTGTGTTGTCGTCCCACAACTCGGGCACCTGAATCGAAAAACGGTGAGATTTGGAATGTCTCAGAAAGATCTGGGATGGCGTTACTTACCCTTTCACCGTTTATGAGAGACGAGATGTCGTATGGTACCCGACCATCATGTCCAATAACCCAGGCTACCGGACCTCGACTTTCCTCCTTTTTCTTATTCTTTACTCTTCCGAACAGGCCCTTCTTCGGTTTCTCTTCTTTTATGGGTAGGCCAACAGAGGGCACACCTTGTGGATCTGGCGTTGGGTGTTGTCTGTGGGGCGTGGTAGGTCTGCTCGACGTTCCGCTTCCAGCGACCGAACGTGCTGGAGACGAAGCCCTCGAGCCTGGTGCAGCTACACCCAGGATTGGCGGTGGCGGAGGCAGCGGCTCATCTATGGCAGGATCTATCGTGCCCAAAGAAGGTCTCTTCGACATTGACGATGCTCTTGAGCGTGGGGTAGCATGGGATACTATTGAATGCCCCCAGGACGACACTCGGCGGTCTGCCTTCGAGAGTTTGCTGACTGAAGCCCTAGACTCATACGCGGAAACGGGACTGCGACCTCGTGAAGTAGCAGCCGCAGACATCCTGTTGCCATTCTCTTGAGGTATCACCAATTTTTGCTCAGGGTCGCCACCGCTCAATGAGAAGAGAGCGGACATTCGTCGCTTGGTCTTGTCGATGGGAGTACCCATGGTGTCAGTCGGGGCTGCAGCCCAATAATATCCGTCTCCCTCGTATTGGGGGTGGAAATTTCTTCTTCAAGGGGCGATAGAAATGGCGCGTGAAGATGCAGCCATAGGATAGTATGACTGCTAGGAACGGGTAAAGATAGCGAGTTTCTCCTGACTACTGAGACTTTTTAGTAGGCGGTAGAAGCAGGAGAGGCGTGTGCGTCAGCCAGCTGAATAGACTATGAATGCAAAACAACAGTGAGAGCACGCAAGCGGGAGTGCCAGCGGTAGCTTGCAGCGAAAGCCATCCCCAGCCGGTGTCCTGAAGCGCGACATTACGTATGGAAACCCCTGCAGGCCGCAAGCTGAGTGGCTATGTGAGGCACATCCAACGAAAGCATCGTGCGCGACGGAGCGGTCCCAGCGCCTTCCGATGTCTCCGAAATAATGTCCTTTGCACTTCCCTCATCTCCCCTCTTCCCCATTTCACACAAACCTCGCCTGTTCCTGCAGCTCCCAGACACTTTTGGACCCTCAGCGCTACAAGCTGCTGACCGGAGGGTAGCTCGCTCTTGTTTTTTCTGTCGTCTCCTGGGGCCGACATCTGACCAGAATGGAGCGAAATGGTGGCATTGAATCGTACCCCTGAGCCTTAGCAGCTTAGGAGCGCAGCCATGTGCCTGGGGGCCCTGTGAGCCGCCCGAGCCGGTAGCCGAAAGAAAACAAATGGTGCAAGGCGCGAAACTGATCACGTAAAAGAGTCAGCAGAGTGGGAAGTTTGGGTTCATCAAGTGTGTCAACGGAGCACCGAGGGACCTCTAAGCCTATAAACCAAATCTCCTAGAGTGCTATCATTATCATTCCGTGATGACCCTGCGTGCCCCCTTCTCGGTTCGCGAATAGGGAGCCGCTCTATCTCGTCCCTTGCATCGTCCTATCTGCACCCGCACTGTTATCGTGCCTGCCTCCCGTACTAAAATCCTTTCCCCTTCAGCCTATCTACAATCCCTACGTCGTTCTACTAGCAGTCAATCTACAGAACAATGCCAGATTCAGTAGTGCCATCTCCGCTGACCAGCCAAGACGCGGCGCCGCCATCGCGACTGATCAATCTGGTGCGCGGCTGGCCAGCACCGTCCCTCTTCCCTATCCCCCTCCTCCAACGCGCCACCGCCGCCACCCTCGCCAACCCCGACATTGCCAATTCCGCCTTCGCCTACGGGCCGGATCCAGGCCACGAGCCCCTCCGCCGCGCCCTTGCCGAATGGTTGACGTCCTTCTATGGACCCGCCGGCGGCGGAAGCAAGATCTCATACAAGCGAATCGCCATCACGGGTGGGGCGTCACAGAGCTTGGGGAATATCTTGAGCGTCTATTCAGATCCAGAGTGGACGAGGAAGATCTGGCTGGTGGCGCCGGCATACTTTCTGAGCTTCCGTATCTTTGAGGATGCGGGGTTTGCAAATTTTGGAGACAGACAGAAGATGGTAGCCGTGCCAGAGGATGACGAAGGCGTAGATGTGGAGAGCCTACGGAGACACATAGAGGAGTGTGAGAAGAGGGCGCAGAAAGAGGGTGATCATACGCCGGTAGGTGTCATCGCAATGGCAAAACGCTTCGCGAGAAGATCTCTCATTGCCAGGCCTGGTGTACCAAGGCAATCGTATCATGCGATCGTGATGGAGATAGATTGCAAGACCCCTGACAAAATATCTAAATGTACTGTAAGATGGCGGCGAACACGGCCAAACACGATCACTCGTAGTCTTGTTGGGAAATTCTTGATACTTCATGGCAGACGTAGTAATCCGGCACATCTTAAGAGCGCATGCCGTCTTATTATTCAGTCGATTCATGGATCACTCCTAGTATTTCAGTTGCATTACTATCTTGATCGATCCACTTTAGAATCCACGCTGACCCGCGTGAATAGGGAGTAAAGCCTTCCAGGCCATGGGCTAAGATCTACAAGCACATAATTTATTGCGTACCAACCTTTGCAAATCCTTCATCAAGAACAACATCGCTCAAGCGCCGGAAAGAACTAGTGCGCTGCGCGAGGGACTTTGATGCTTTGGTGGTCTGCGATGATGTGTATGACTTCCTATCGTTCCCTACCAATGAGAAACAGATGGAAAAGCAACAAGGAGGGACGGACAAAGCATCTCTCCCCAGGCCAGTAGACCTGGATCGTACAATAGATGGTGGGACTGAAAGAGCGGGAGCCGACGGGTTTGGTAACGTGGTTAGCAATGGATCATTCACCAAGATTGGCGGGCCTGGCTTGCGGTGCGGATGGATTGAAGGAACAGAAAAGTTTGCATTTGGCATTGCCGAGACGTGAGCAGCACACTTTTCTCTACGCATCTGAGACCGATGAGCTCATCAACGATACTAGAGGCACTACCAAGTCTGGCGGCGCACCATCACAGCTTGTCTCAACGTTCATGGCAGATCTGCTCGAAACTGGTGACCTGCAAAATCATGTGCTCTCTGTCTTGCAGCCAGCATACGCTAGAAGGTTCTTCAAGATGGTATCAGCGATTGAGAAGTATTTGTTACCTTTGGGAGCTACGATGCCTCAGTCAGAGCGACAAGTGGCTGGTGGCTATTTTATCTGGATTTCCCTTCCAGGACATCTTCTAAGCACTGACGTTGTGCAACGGGCGAAGATTGATCAAAACGTAGTAGTGGCTCCAGGGGAGATGTTCCAAATACCAGGTGATGAGAGTGAAGTCAATCGGTTCCAGCGGCAAATTAGATTATGCTTTGCGTGGGAGGATGAAGACCAGCTCAGTGAAGGTGTGATGAGACTAGGGAAGGTGATTCAGGAGTTGCTAAAGGAAGCTCCCCAGAAAGGCTTGCAACACAAAACGGAGAGCAGTCAAAATAGGGAAAGTGTGGAGAAGTTCTGGTAGAAGAATCAACTACCGCTGACTAGTGCGGGAATGGCTTCGGCACTGTCGATCTTTATACAATTACGTATTGCGTTTATCTCCGAGGCGGCCAGTCGTTAGTCTGGGGTCGACGAAGATCAGGCGCCGGCTGCACATGTCGAATTTTGGAATTGCTGACGGCGTCTGTAGGATAGGTCGATGGTAGAATTCAAGTGGATGGTTGATTCTCTTTATGCGTGTGATCGCCAGGGTTTGGATCGATCCATCACGGTCGTCGGGCTCGAGCTTTGCGCTGACAACGCATTCTCTGTACTACCTACCTAGGCGACCGTCCACTCACGGAGATTTGCTCACGAATGAAGCAGTGAGCGGAGAAGAATTTTTAGGCAAAAGAAGAAGGTCTCCATCTTACAGCTGCGATAGCTCACGCCACCTGCAGAACAGTGTCCCGCCCTCCTCTCTAAGGATAGTTTCTTCACCGCGGGACGACCGACAGAGAGTAGAGTGGCTATGTGTCGGGCGAGAGGACGAATAATGGCCTTGCGGAAGCTGAGGAGGCGCATGTTCTTCGTGCTGCCTTAAGTGGCGCTGTTTCGCGGGCCGGATAGAGCAATTTAATCAAATACCAACTCGGTGAGCACGGAGAGCTCGCGATCTACCGGGTGAGGTGTAACAGTTCGTAGTTGGTTACTCGTTCTCCAAAGTCTCACCTCTCTGGTATCTCCTCAGTCCAACATTGAGAACAATTTCGGCTCGTTTCGGCCGACTAGACCGCAGTCGAGGCGGGCCGGTTGGATACAGAGCATACAGAAGGGTCCACGGCGAGGTGACAGGGAAATTCCCCAGTGGTAGGACATAACGGGGTGATGAGGACAAAGATGGTGCGGTAGGCGCGCAGCCAGTCAGAGCAGCGACAGAGATGCCTTCGCCGGTCATCGAGACACGCTATAGCGGAGCGACTGGTTTCAAGACAGGGGCACCGGCGTCTCCAAGCTCCAGTGGGCAGGTCGATCTGGCGCGGGGCCGGCTGTGGCGTTCGATTCGTCGGGGTCGCCCACTCTTTCACCTGACGACATCCAATGCCATCCCATCCATCCCTTGCAGCGAAGGAGCTTCTGACCTTGCCGCGGCTTTTCCTCTGCAGTTTTTGAAAGTACCCCAAAGAGCGCAAGGAGGGTGGAGCGTTGCGAGCCTGTCCCTGGCGTGTGCTGCTCGATCTCCTGACTTGGCCCTGGAGTTGCCGGGGTGCGTGCCTAGCCAGCGTCGCATTCTCCAGAGACGCGGCTGCGTGTGGCAGGATGACAATGCTCGGCGAACACATGCGCTTGCGCGAGCCTGGGTTGCATACCACTCATCATGAGGCGGCGGAGAATGACCTGCAACAAAGAATTAGGCTCAATAAGACGCACAAGCAATGAGACGTGAGGACGCGGTGGCGTCAAATGGCAAAGTATATCAAGATGGCTATGGCCGTGGATTGCAGCATTTTCGGGTGGTCAACGAGACGGAGCTCACTCTGCTCACGCTGCTCACTCTGGGACTGACCAGGTTGACCTTGAAACGGCCGGGCCGCAAACAAAACACCATTCACCAATCAGGTATGTAACGTTCTCTTCATGTTTCTCGCTAGCGCCTGGTGCCCACTCACGCTCCCTGCCAAATCACTCTAATCCCCGCCTAGGGGACTGCTACGCCTTCTCTTTGCCCCTCTACCCCTTCGTTCAAATTCACTACTTCACTGCTTCTGCCCCCATCGTGGTCTGGCTTCCACTCTTTTGCCTTCTCCCACATTTTCCTCTCCTTCATTCATTATCTCAGTCCTTGACTGCTGGACCTGAGCCTTCATTCTCTCGGCTCACTCACAATCACGTTCTGATTCACAACTCTTTGTTCACTTGTCCCTCTATTGTCCGTCCCTGACCTTAAGTGGTGGTGCTGAGCCTGTCTCGCACGATATTTCACATCATCAAATCAAACCAAACAATCATTTTAGTGGCACAACACTGACCGATCGTTTCCCACCCAGACCATTCATTATCGACTTCATCAACTTTTTTTCCTCCGGCAGGACAACCTTCAACATGTTCTCTTTCTCCGCCGCTATGCGGCTTCTGCTTCTTGCAGCTCCGGCGATGCTTGTAAGCGCAGCTCCAGCAAGCATTCCAGAGACCCAGCAACTCGATACCCGTCAGTCCTCCAGCTACTGGGTGGCCGATATTGCCCGTAACGGAAAAGTGTTTAACAACACTGGTTTTGGCCCAATTTTCCGCAATGTCAAGGATGCTCCGTACGGCGCGGCTGGCGATGGCACAACCGACGATACGAATGCGATCAATCTGGCAATCTCCGCTGGTGGCACATGCGCTCACGGCTGTGATTCTTCTACAAAGGCACCGGCCATCATCTATTTCCCTCCTGGCAAATATCTCGTGAGCAAGCCGATCATTCAGAACTACTTCACGCAATTTATTGGAGATGCCATCAACCCGCCCACGCTTCTCGCCTCCTCATCGTTCGCTGGCATTGCTGTCATTGACTCCGACCCGTACGATGACACCGGCGCCAACTGGTGGATCAACCAAAATAACTTCTACCGCCAAGTCCGTAACTTTGTCATCGACATTACTGCTCTACCAAGTACACAGGGTGCTGGTATTCACTGGCAAGTTGCTCAGGCAACATCCATCCAGAACGTCACGTTCAATATGAACAAGGACACTTCTTCCGCCAATGCACAGAAGGGCATTTTCATGGACAATGGCTCAGGAGGCTTCTTCGGTGACCTCACCTTCAATGGCGGCGGTTTTGGTGCTTGGCTCGGCAACCAGCAATTCACCACTCGCAATCTCGTCTTCAATGGCTGCAACACCGCTTTCTTCATGAACTGGAACTGGGGCTGGACCTTGAAATCTGCCTCTATTAATAACTGCAAGGTTGGTGTTGACATTGCTACGGGACCTGCCAACCAATCCGTTGGCTCGCTCGTCTTCTTGGACAGCCAAATTAGCAACACCCCAGTTGGTGTCAACACCTCGTTCAGCATCAATCCCGAAAGTGTTCCGGTCAATGGGGGCACTCTCTACATTGAAAATGTGGACATGTCACAAAATGTTCCCACTGCTGTTCAGGGCGATACTGGTAACCAGATCCTTCCGGGTAACACGGTCATCCAGTCTTGGGGTCAAGGTACTTCCTACACAGGTAGCTCGGGTTCTCGCGTTCAGGCTGCCATGTCTGCCCCCTCCAAGGCTTCAAGCCTGATGGCCGGCAACAAGGTCTTTGAACGATCCAAGCCTCAGTATGAAACTGTCACATCGTCTAGCTTCGTCTCTGTCATTAGCTCAGGTGCCGCTGGTGATGGTGTAACCGACGACACCCAGGCCATCCAAAACGTGTTCGACAAAATTGAGGACGGCCAGATCGTTTACTTTGACCATGGGCTCTACAGGGTTACGGACACCATCAAGGTGCCGAAGAATGTCAAGATCACTGGTGAAATCTGGCCCGTCATCGCTGCCAACGGTAGCGGCTTTGGAGATCCAACCAATCCCAAACCTCTCTTCCAAGTCGGTCAGCCTGGCGATACTGGTGCCGTTGAAATGAGTGACCTGGTGTTCGGCAACATCGGACCAGCACCTGGCGCTGTTCTTCTTGAGTGGAACCTTCAATCTGCCCAAGGTGCATCAGGTGTGTGGGACGTTCACGCTCGCGTCGGTGGCTACAATGGTACCAACCAAGGTATGAACTGTTACCACAATGAGAACGTTACCTTTGCCGAAAAGTCCCAAGACTACAAGACTGAATGCCAAGGTGTCTTCACTATGCTGCACATCACTTCCAGCGCATCTGGTGCTTACTTTGAGAACTCTTGGTGGTGGACTGCTGACCACTCTCTCGACACTGGTGGATCTCCTCAAATCGACATTTACACTGGTCGTGGTGTTCTCATCGAATCTCCTGGTCCCAGTTGGTTGTACGGAACTGCATCAGAACACTCTGTTCTCTACAATTACCAACTCAGCGGTGCTCAGAACATCTGGATGGGAATGATTCAGTCCGAGACTCCCTACTTTCAACCCAATCCAGTCGCTCCTCAGGGCATCAGCGGCTCCCTTCCCAGTGATCCCGTTTTCAACTGCCAAGCCGATGACACTACTTGCGACTCCTGGGGTCTTCGCGTCGTCAACAGCTCCTCAGTCTTTGTTTACAGTGCGGGTCTCTACAGCTTCTTCAACAACTACGGTCAAGACTGTCTTAACGACAACCCTCAGGATTGCCAGAAGAACATGGTTGCGGTTGACGGTAGCAGCGATGTCCACCTCTTCGCTCTCAGTACCAAGGCCTCTGTCAACATGGTCACCGAGAACGATGGTGCCACTGATGATGCCAAGGACGCTGACAACCGTGGTGTTTTCCCCGCTGTTGTTCTTCAATGGACTGATGGCTCCAGTAGCAATGGACCAAACAACTCTACTGAATCGTCTGGGTCTTCCTCTGCAGCCCCGGTAGTGTCCTCTTCTGCCGCATCCTCTGCTGCCGCATCTTCAGCTGCTGCATCGTCTCCTATTGCCTCTGCACCAGGTGTCCAGTCATCCGCTGGTTCAGCCGTGTCTTCAGCTGCTGCTGACGCCTCTCCAGCACCATCTTCTCCTGCCTACGTCGCCACTGACGTCAAATACACAACTATCATGGTGACAGCCACCACGACCGTTACTGCTTAAATGGTTGCATTAGAGTTCACTCGCTTAGACTTTGATACCACGCCTAGCATATGACTATGGCCTTTCGAGGGTTCTGAAGCATTCTCATGTACATTCTTGACACTCGTTGTCACATGACCGACGCATAGCCGTCGGCGTTTATTTTCGCTTTATTCTTTTCTTCTGTCGGCCTCTTATGACGGATAGCTTGGCAATGAAAAGCATACGGGGCTAACGCGACGGCTGCGGCCGTTCGCCTGGGGAAGGAAACATGACAGGGGGAGCATTAGGAGGCGTTTGCTTCGTGGTCATTGCGATGACTCTGTAGCTAGGTTCTTAACACAACAACAAATGAGATGAGCATTGATACCCATATCTTGAAGACATCTGCGTAGCGAGACCTACTTGCAGAGTCTGTTGCCTACCTGATTATAAAGAATGTCGAGACTATCTTGTGATCTATTGCTGGTGTGCTGTTTGACTGCTGACTGCCAAGACTGAGCGGGAAGATCTGCGATGATCTGCCCGCGATGCGTCATCAGGGTCTCGATTCTACCTAACATCGGATTCTCGCACGGAGATGGGCAATTCGGTGATTCCCATCCCACCGATCCCGCCTCGTGGCGCCAACAACAATGCGTCGCTGTCATCAGCTCGGCCTCCGTCACGATGAGCTCACCATATTTGATGCTCACTGCAGAGTCTACGACGTCAACGGCGCTTGAGCTAACCAGACTGTGCCAGAAAAATACCTATATAATAAACAAAGATTGGCGGTCGACATGGATCCGACCTCCAAGGCCGGACAGAACCCCAAACCTATGATCCAGCAAACCCGCTCGCATCTACTGCATTCCAACCTCTCCAGAGCTTTCACCAAGTCCTCAATTCTTCATCCCCAGCAGACCTTTACCTCCCGCCTCCGCGCCGTCGACCAGCCCTACTCGTGTTCCACATCCCCATCCAGCTCTTCCGCGAACATGGCCAACAAATCCATGCCCACCGACTCCTCCCTCCCCGGCGAAAACTTCGAGCCCCGCCAATCTTCCACTTCGCCGGACTACAAGCCAGACCCATCGAAATCGCTGCCACTATCTCCCGCACGACAGCGTCTGGTGGACGACATCCTGGACTTGTACTCGTGCAAGCCGACGATCGAGAAGGTGAAGCGGTACACGTTAGACTGCGTGTACGACGACCAGTTCGTGTACGCGAACGACCGGTACAAGATGGCGGGGCAGTGGTTTGCTTTGCCGAAGCTGTTTACGGATAGTAAGAACCTGGGGTACGAGGTGGTGCGGTCGGATCGGGAGGTGATTCAATTCAAGAACGAGCAGAGCTGGACGTTTAAGGGGATTCCGAAGACGGCGGTGATCAATGCGTTGGTGAGCTTGAGTTTGGATCCTGCGACGGTGGATGCGGACTTTATGCAGATTAAGTACCATAAGGATCAGGCGAATGAGAAGGATTATAGCCATACAGGGCTTGGCTTCTCTTTTAAGAAGTGGCAGGCGGATGAGGTGGTGAAGCATATGGATGGTGAGGAGGTGAAGGCGTTTGAGGCGGATAAGGGTGCAGGGAAGGAGCATGTTCGGAAACACGGCTCTGGGGAAGAGGAGGGAGGGGCACCAAGAAAAGATTGGTAGTATGAAAGAAAATCAGATACGTCCTGTGGCGAATTGATGCCGCAAAGGAACGAAATGTCATATGTACGATATGTTGTTCCCATCTAAAACTTGTGGTTAATTGTGGAACGGGTACCATTTTCGCAAGTTCTCGCATGAATAAGAAGTAGGAGATAAGAATGAATTAAAACTACTTTGTTAAGCATAATTCATAGACCGCATCGCCTGCCAGAAATTTCAGTGTTTCTCCCGTACTCCCTCCTATTCATCGTCGTAGATTAGTGAACTTGCATTGTTGACGAAATGGTAGGGGAGTGGTTCATTGTATGTTTGGAAACCGGAAAATCGAAAAAGGGGGGGCTTTGAAGAAAGTATAGAATGAGAGAACACGAGAGGGAGAAGTAGGCCGGAAGGCCAATCTGAGTCGCGTCGTTTACGCATAAGTTCCTTCCTCCCAATAAAATGCTAGTCCAGTAAAGAAATTCGTGGCATCAAGATCACCTCCGCCGTGTGGTGACTTCCGCTTCCCGGTGTATTCCACAAGACTGCTTCAGGCATTGACATGACGAAGTGGGCGACCCGCCGGCTCTAGTAGGAGAGAATCTACAGGCGTCACCTTTTGAAATAGAGCCAGATTCATTCTGTCGTGATCACAGGTTAACTAAAAGGCAGAACCGATCTGCCGATTTTATCACACTGACCTGTATCCCAATTTTGAACCAATGTTCTCATAACTCCCAACCCGTGTGAAATCCCACTTGGCAAGCCATTTCGATATCCACTCGATGTCTTCGTCCTCAGGCTCCGCGTATGGTATTTGGAGAACCACGTTACAGCAGAGACGCTGGCTCGCCTCATCATACGGGAGTCCTTCAGAGAAGAACTCGTAGTCCGTCTGGGGACTACATCTAAAGTGAGGGTGGCTGAGTAACACAACCATCTGATCCATTAAAGCTGTCCCCACTTGCTTCCGGTAGTACTCTGGATCCACGAATATCTCTACAATGTGAGTGTAGCGGGAGACGCCGGTCATTCCAGCAAAGTCCTTGGCGCATGCAAATCCCAGAACTGTATCGTCTGGAGCGCCGGTTGACTCACGGTATGGCCGCCGACCTACCCCCGGGGGTCGCTCAACGGCAACAATGAAGGGAAGGCGTGCATCACGAATGCCGTTGATTTTCTGGCACAAATCATCCCACGTGAATGTCACGATCTCCGAGCAATGGGTAGAGTGCCGGACATGGTGATTTAAAATATTTCTGATTCTAGGAAAGTCGAACCTGCGGAGGGGTCGAAGATAGAACGGCTTGGGATTACGGTTCTTTTCTTCTTCAATCCTTCGAAGTTCTTCTGCTGCCTTTGTAGTTTGCTCTCGTGCCCAATTTAACTCCGCTTTCTTGAGGGCGATTTTCTTCTGATACTTTTGCGAAACAGACTCACTGGTGGCGCCTTTGTGTCGCTTCTTAGATGTGTCCCTGTTCTCTTCCTTTTCATCCGGGGCTTTTGTCATGGGCTGCTCAACGGGCCAGAGCACTTGAGAATTCCCGGATTGGTACATGTTCCACCATGGCTTCACATCTGGTGGACCATCATACAAGGGGCTCTTGAGATGAACTGTCCACCAGGCGTAAACTGGTATGCCATCAATGTGTTCCGGAATCTGCACAACAATGAGTACGGTCTGTGTGCAGGTACTCCCATCATATACGACAGGTGCCTTGACTCACCCAAGACTTTGGTACCACATCGCCAGGATTCTGGGTGGAAAAGCCCGCGGCCGTCGTGTCGATCTTGTCCTGCGGAACTAATGCGGAGTCTTCGAGCCAATCGTGAATGTGCTTACCCCAAGCCTGGTCGGTCCAGCAGCCGCGATCTTCCCAGTCAACAGGGGCAGGCGCCCAATTGCCATCCCAATCTTGAAGTTGATAACCGCAGTCCTGATCTGGGCGCTTTACGTCGCCCCACCCATTATCGGCGATGACACTAGCCACGCGATCATCATTCTCATCTTCATCACCACTGCCCCAAGCATTGCTGTCCGGTGGGGACACTCGAGGCTTGAGATCTCTATTCTTGACCCAAGGTGACTCCTTTTTCTTCGGTGGGGCACGCATTGCCCGAGGTTCACGTGGAGGTTGCTTGGGCTCTTCAGAAATCTTCTCCATCGGAGCAGGAGAGTGTTGTGTGGCTATAGATAAGCGCTTGGGAAGCTTTACTACCGGTTGCGCCGGTCCTGGAGGGGAGTTTTTCATGAGTGGGTAAACTTGGGCATTTGGAGACTGTGGGTCATTACTACTGCTCTCTTTTTGCGACAAGGGGCTATGGTCGTCTTTGGACAGGGATCTTTCGATAGACCTGTGGTGGGATGAGTACGGGTAGCAGAACCTGAGCCGAAATGGTGCTTACTGTTTTATGGAACTGATAATATCGCCCCTCAGGCCTTCCTGTTGCTGATGGGTTGGATTTTGCTGCGATACTTCACGAACTAGATTTCCATTCGAGACTTTAATGTCACGAGGTAGTTGAAACTCTGGAATCTTAACCACAGGGTATGACTTTTTGGTCGGGTAAGGCAGAGCCAGATCCCAATCATTAGCAGGGCTACTAGGAAAAGCACTGTTTGAAGATAGACCAAGATTCGTTTCGAGAACATTTCGGTCCGACGTTGACGTGAAAGGGGACCTTCGGCTCTCAAGAGTATCTCTTGTAGACTCGGCCCCTTCACCACTATTCTGTGCATGACCTTGCATGTGAGGAGGCATATGTTTGGTCGAAGTTGTGGACCGAGTGGCTTGTCGATTCCTCATGTGAGGCGATGCTTCTTCCTTCGATGATCCGTCTTCCTTCGAAGGTGCGTCTTCTTTCGAAGGTGCGTCTTGCGTCGAAGGTACGTCTTGCGTCGAAGGTACGTCTTGCGTCGAAGGTGTGTCTTGCGTCGCAGGTGCTGGCTGAGTGATTTGTCGCTTCTTCATGTGAGGCGGTACATCTCTAAGCGCAGATGTCTCTTGGACGTTTCGTTTTCTCATATGAGGTGGTATGTCCTCAGTCGAAGGCGGTGTCTGGGTAGATTGTCGGCCTCGCATGTGTGGAGGCACATAGGGTTGCTCAGCGGGCTTGGTTCCCATGGCTTCTCCTGGCTCGGGATTTGGGGGATCCCTAGTTTTTAATGGAGACGAATTCATTGAGGAAACAAGAAGATTGCGAACCTTGGTCTCGAGATCGTCTTGTGAATGTATTGTTTTGGTGGAGTGATTGTTGTCAATAGGAATGCAGGAGGGTTGAAGTGAGTGCGTAGGTCCAGGAGCGACGTCACTAGAAGGCACAGAATATGCGCAAGCTGTCTGACGTCTCTGCTTCTGCTTCCACTGCTGCTCTGAAGGCTTTGAAATGGATTGCTCAAACGCGGGTGAGCATTGCTGAAGTGGTTGGCAAGGTGATGGACCTGGAGACAGGAAGTTGACAGGATCAAGTTTATGACTCGAGGGTAATCCTGGTGAAGTCTGCGAAGAAGAGCGGGAATAAATGTCGGCCATCGTCGCTATCACTCAGTGTGTCGTGAATTGAAGCGGATGACTGTGTGTTGGAATTGACGTGTCTGCCTCGGGTAACAGTACCTGGTAAGGTACTTGGAAGCTTGCCGCCTCATACATTTTGTATTCACAAAACGGCAAGAACTTTGCGATCTAACCTCCAAAGTCCTTCAAGAAAGTTGCACTCGGCATTTCATTTTGACAACTCTTGTCTGAGGCAATTCATCTGCAACTCACCTCGTAGAAGACATCACGTGATGTGTTTGATACATGTCATGGCAACTCTCGTCTTTCTTCTTTACAACAATTCCACCCAAGTACGAGATGCTTGTGCAAGAGTGACACTTACGATTTTCGCGCTGGCACATCCAGGCTGGTCATCCGAATTCTTCAATATTGAGCAGGATACGGCCCGTCTTCGTTTCCTTTACATCGTATCCACTGCTAGTGTGAGTTCACTTGTCAAATCCAGACCATGTTGTCTGTCCTCCGTAAGGCGCGTCTCAAGGATAAGGAGATGCGCATCCTGATGCTGTAAGCATATTGAAGTCTCTAGGTGTCTCGGGCTAAATTCAGGCAGTGGCCTTGACAATGCAGGCAAGACTACTATCGTGAAGAGGATGATAAACGAGGATATTTATGAAGTCAGCCCAACCCTAGGCTTTATCATTAAGACTATCGATCATGAAGGGTAAGTCAGTTAAGAAGAATGAGCTTCGCTCCACCTATGTTAATGGCACCAAGATACAAGCTCAACATCTGTAAGAACATGGCGCCAATGGCGATATCACTGCAAGAGCGATCTGACAGCCTTGAAGGGGACGTAGGAGGCCAGAAGACGTTGCGAACTTATTGGAAAAACTACTTTGAAAAGACTGACACTCTGATATGGGTTGTTGACTCGACAGACCGTGATAGGTTGGAGGATTGCTCGACGGAACTCAAGGGGTTGTTGATGGAAGAAGTGAGCGGTGGTCCTATCTCCATGATATGCCAGGAGGTGTCGCTAATCCCATGCAGCGTCTGATGGGAGCCAGCCTTCTCGTCTTTAAAAATAAGAGCGACGTGACTAGCGCAATGGACGCGAATGAGGTTCGAGAGGTAGGTGTCGCATGCAAACTCCGCCTTACCCCTCTCGTTTTAGTCGCGCTGCTGACCGGCCATGCAAGGGGCTTTCACTGGACGAGATCAAGACGCATCGATGGAAGATCATTGCATGCTCGGCTATGACAGGACAAGGGTTGGCGGAAGGGCTCGATTGGGTGCTTCAAGATGCCAAAGAACGACTATTTCTCTACTAAAGGGGTGTGAACAGACGTGCAGCAGGCGATAGTTTTCCTTTGGGTTGAGTTTGAAACGCGTTTCGGGCGGATCCTTTGGATTGCTAGCGTGACCTCAACACAGACCTGCTGCGGATCTGCGGACCTGCATAGTGTACCGAATATCCGTATTGAACGTTGTCTAAAAGTCTTGTACTGTATCCGTGCGAATGTGATCACAGCCTGCGCGGTAGATTGTATTCTTTTGTCGATGCGAGACACCATTGCGCGCTGGTCGCTGATAGAATTGATTCCTCCCCTATTCAGGCGTGGCCCCAGAGTGGCATCAGGGCCCTAAGACAGACCAAAAGCTGTGCCCAACCCTGCCTGACGCTCCAGGATCTTGCTTTGGCCCATTACGCAGCGCCGCGCAGGGTCTGCGCGATCTCACAGCATGGCTGACCTGGAGCCGTCCGAGTTCCTGCAAAACATCCGCGAATTGGGCGAAAAGCGTGAACGGGAGGACGAGGAGCGAGTCCGCCAGCTGGAAGCGCAGATACTTCAAGATAAAAGCGAACGGGAAGCGCGAAGGGCCGGTTTGTTGTTTCCCCACGCGAGATGCGGCTTGGACATGACCCTCAAGACACTAACACGTAAAACACCGTAGAACGCGCCAGGTCCATCTCCCCTCAGAAGAGACCATCTCCACAAACACCCCGCTCCCCAGCCGGCACACCTCCTCCCGCAACTTTTCCGCGCTCACCACGGTCCCCAACAAAGATGAATGACGTGGAAGATGCTACTACGCATGAAGCCAATGAACCATCCTCCACCAACGGTACGACCCCGGACGAGACAGCACGCAAATCCCCGTTTCCACGATCACCAGCCATGGCTAGCCCCACCTCAGACACATCTCAATCACAAACAGGCAGCGCAGCCTCATTAGGTCGTTCTGGAACTTTGACTTGGAACCGTCGTCCAAACAGCGGGGAACGTAATCGGCCATTGTCTGGCTTTGGGCGAAGCACACCGTCGTTGCGATCGCCATCAAAATTGTCAGATGACGTACAGGACAAGGAGCAGGAGCAGGAGCCATCAAGATCCACAATTGCTCAATCACTGGGCTCGAAGGATCCATCATGGTTCAGACAGACAGCCGATAGAGGTATTGGCTCGGCGGCATACAGACGGAGCCAAGAAGATAGCACGTCGGATGACGGCTTTGTTTCTGGTCGTCGTGGCTTGCCAGGGATGTCAAGAGAATCTACAGCGGAGCCGGAAAAGGATATGGCGTCACCCCTAAGCAGCCTTCGCTCCAACTCTCCTTCGAGAACTGGGTCAGTGAGAGGAGGTTCTTGGAGCAACAGAGACTCAAGCCAAACTTCTCCATTAGTAGATAGTTCTCTGGAGGGCAAGAACGTAATGCCCATAACCAAGACGCAGAAATTCGAGCCACCACGGGGAGATGGTGGAAATTCTGTTGAGGATGAGGAGAATGTTGAGATCCGATCCTCTGCTATGTCGCCAACGCAGGGGCGGATCGCCGCTGAGCGACCAGCATCGCCTACGAAGGGCATGGGCGGGTTCGTACAGAGCGCCATGATGAAACGCTCAGACAGTGTCAACAAAAGATGGAGTGCACAACCTGGAAATGAGGGACTGAGTCGGCAAAATTCCACCGCCAGCAATCGCAGTGGCTATGGAGGAAGTGCATTGGCTGGATCTACCAACCTCCCGCCGATAGAAGGAAGGCCAACCAGCTTAAGCCGCGGGAGCTCACTCGAACCGGGATCACGGCCGACATCAAGTCACAGCAATGTTAGTGACCTCACTCTTAGAGGTGAGGCTTCGAATCGAGACAATGACGGCTTTGTAAAGCCTTCACTCCCAATTCATTCACGAGGAAAGTCCATCTCGGAAGCTGGTGCTGCAGATCCAATTACCTCTCCCCCACTGAGTCCGACCAAACGATACAGTCCAACAAAATCTACCTGGTTAGAGAGTGCACTGAATAAACCAGAGTCGCCCAAGCCAAAAGCTGCGACCTCTCAACAACCGAGTTGGATGGCAGAATTGTCCAAAGCGAAACAGCAGAGGGCTAGTGCCAATTTGGAAGAGAAGAAAGTATCTGATAAAGACATTGCATCCTTTGATGCTCTACTCAATTCACGCCCCGGAAGTCCAACAAAATGGCAACAAGCCTCCTCTGAGCCAGTAGTTTCTGTCAAAGCTGAAGCAGATAACCCTTCTAAATCAGCTATTGGAGGAACACCAGCTGAATCACCACAATCGAAGGAGGAAACTTTGGCACGTACTCCTGATGTATTATCTGAACCAGTACTTAGTAGGCCTGACTCGAAGCCCATCGCAAGCAATGAAAAGCCAGTGCCTCCGCCGACAAAGCCCAAACCAGGGGATTCTCCGGGCTTTGTAAAGCCATCCTTAACAAGCCCGACCGCCCAACCTACAACCAAGTCGAAGCCTGATACACCACCAAAGAAAGATTTCCGGTCCACGCTCAAATCACGTCAACTCTCTGCAGAATCATCACAGAAGGAAGAACCTGAATTTAAGAATGTCTTCGGGAAGCTTCGAAAAGCGGAAACCAAGAACTATGTCGCGCCTGACGAGCTGAAGAGTAATATTCTTCGCGGGAAAGCTGGCCTGACATTGACCGGGGGACCGCAGAGGAGAGAGCGACGAGATGAGTTGAAGGAAGATTTATTAAAGCAAAAGGAGGTCATGAGGCAGAAGGCCTCCGAAGAAGCTGTGAGTGGTAGAAAGAACAGCGTCTCGGGAAAGCCCGCTGCGGAAATTCCTGAAGCCCTCCAGAGGCGAAACAAACTCTCTAGATCCGGGAGTTCCGTGGGCACGCTTCCAGGCTCCCCTGCCACCCCAAGTCCATCCAAAGCAAAAAGCCCGCCTGTAGAAACAGAATCTGGTCTTGGTACAGAGTTGGAGCCGACTGATAAGACCATGTTCCCGCCACCGGCCCCTGAGGCGACTGGTCGACTTGCTGGTGGAACAAGCAAGCTCGCTGCCCGATTCAACCCGGGACTCGCGAATGTTCTTGCTCGAGGCCCATCACCAATATCGAATGGAGCTGCCCCTGCTAAAATGACTTCGTCTGACCCTCCGTCCGCTGCCAAACCGTCAACCAGCGACGAGCCAATCGAGTCCAGCTCTTCTACGCCCTTGACTCACATGACAAAAGGTAGAGCACGGGGGCCAAAAAGACGAGCGCCAAAGTCTATGCCTGAGGACGGTGAGGATAAGACGTCTACCATCGTGCCAACTGCGCAGCTTGTGAAAGACAAGGAGGTTGTACCAAGCTCGCCTTCCCCAAAATCTCCACCCACAACGAGGGTCTCATCAGCGGTTCCTACGGCTCAGCTGGTCAAACCGAGAGATGTCTTGCCAAGCTCTCCAAAAAATGCGGATTTCGAGTCCTCGTCAAAAATGGTGTCGGTGGCTGATGCTAATTCGATGGTAAACTCATTACAAAACTCAACGCCTGCGAAACCAGCTACATCAAAGAAGTCTCCTCTTGCGGAGCTCGTTGCGGCCAAAGCACGTGGAGAAAAGCCAGAGGGTGCGAAGCCGTCCATGAGTGACATTGGACCTACTAATGACAATGCGAACTCCAAGCGGGAGAAATTCTCTAACTCTAGGCCCTCCACCCAGCAAGTGACCGATCCTCTCAAACTAGAACCGCTCAGGTCGCTCTCGCCCGTCAAACCTCTGGAGCCATCGAAACCGCCTGAGAACTCGTCAGCAGAAGCAGACAGGTCAAAGACGCCATCTTCAGTGAAAGATTTTGCATCGAAGTGGAATCGTCAAGATTCAGCTACGTCTCCTACGAAGACACGAGCGCGGTCACCCATTAAGCTTCCAAGTAGAAACGATGAGCAAAATGCCATGCGCGAGGCTGGTCTCATTCGTGACTCTTCGCCCATCAAACAACCGATTGGCTTGGGTCTGGGCGGTGTACCCCCATCTCCATCAGCATCCGTCACCAAGTCCAGCGAAGACTCTGTGCCTGCGCCCAGGAACAAATATCCCATGTCTCCTCCTGCCTCCACCGATCTATCCAAGCCCTCTGTACAGACGCCGGCAACGCCACCCAAACCCTCAACTTCGGCATCCACGTCTGTAACTCCTTCTGCCTCCCGCCAATCCAGCACCAACATTCCCCCACCATCTCCTATTCCCGATACCACCGCAGCTACCGAAACCTTTAAATCCTTCTACGGCACTTGCCCTACTCGCTCCACTCCCATAGATATCGATACCGCCTCCATCCTCTCCTCTCGGCCCGCCCCCCGCAAACTCCGCACCACCCATACCTCCATCCACTCCCTCGATCCCGCCACCGGCTCTCTCGCGCCACTCCCCGCAAACGAACAACACATCCTCTACACAGCCGAACTCTACCTCTGCACGCACGCCTACACCGATGAAGACAAAGGCACCAAAAGTAGCACCAGCACCAGCACCACTACCGACACATACCTCTGGGTCGGCGACGACGTCCCCGAAGCCGCGGCGTCAGACTCCCTCGTCTTCGCCCGCCGCCACGCCAAAGACGCGAACAGTAAACTCCACCAAGTCCGACAAAACCGCGAGCCAAGCGAGCTACTCCTCGCCCTCGGCGGCATCCTCATTGCACGCCGCGGCACGCGCGCCGACCCTTTCGCCTCCCGCGGCAGCTCCTCCACGGGGGCATACATGCTGTGCGCGCGGCGCCACCTCAGCCAGATTGTGCTGGACGAGGTGGCGCTATCGCGGGGGTCGTTCTGCTCGGGCTTTCCGTACGTGATCCTGTCACCAGCGCAGAAGCGTACGTTCCTGTGGAAGGGGGCAGGCAGCGGGTTGGAGGAGTACAGCACGGCGAAGTTGACGGCGATGGAGGTGCCGGGGGCGAGTGGGGGCGACATGCTGGATGTGGAGGAGGGGAAGGAGCCGCGCGAGTTGCATCAGGTTTTCTTTGCTGCGGGCGATTCGGTTAAGAATGTGGCGAGGAGTGCGGAGCATTGGCGGCACAAGGCGAGGTGTGAGGAGAGGTATGCGGTGAGGTTGTTTCGGGTGGAGGAAGGTGGTGCGGAGCGGACGGGGCGGCCGGGGAGTAGTAGTTCGAGTGGGGCTGGTGGGGCTGCAGGGAGAGTGGGAAGCTGGATGGGTAGCTGGTCGAGCAGTCTGGTTGGGAGGAGACCTAGTCAGCAGCAGGATGAAGAGGGGGATGAGAGTGGTGCGGGATCTCCTAAGCGGTCGACAAGTCCGGCGAAGCAGCGCCCCGGTACGCCTAAGGTGGGTGGGGAGGGAAAGCCAAAGATTACGGAGATGGTGCCGTTTTGTCAGCGGGATCTTGTGGAAGCGAAGGAGGCAGTGTGGGTGCTGGACGCCTTTTTCGAGGTCTATGTGTGAGTTCTACATTTCTCGATCTCAGCTGATGCGTCGATCCCTGCTTGTAGATGCATACTGACGGTCATACAGCATCCTCGGCCCCCATTCCAATAAGCACCCCGCCCTCCTACCTACTGCACTGCTCTTTGCTCAGGATTACTCCATCCTTGCCGCCTCGCTTGAGGACCGTCCGTTCGTGCCTGTCGGTAACGTGTTGATGCCTGGTTTCTTCCCACGTGACCTAAAGGCCGTATTCAGGGGATGGCGGGACGAGATGACGGAAAGCTTTAAGGAAGGGAGGAAGGAAGGTAAGAGGGTGCTGGGACTGGGAGCTGCGATTGCGGCTACGAGGCAGTGATAGGCCGGTGCGTGAGTCAGTGTGCAGTGTTGAAGCTGTATCAGGAAAACGCTGAGTCAATATGTATGTTGTGAATGGATAATGAGTTGGCTTGTGTGGACGACTGTGGTACTTGGTGGCTTAATTTGGGCTGGCGCGCGACATGGATCGGATCGCATACAAAGGGCTTGGGTCTGGAGCAACGGTTTGGAGCATGGGTGGTTGTACAGCCTCATCTTTTCGCACACATGAATGCACTTGTTCTAAATGCTCTTCTGAGCAACATGACATTTCACCGTACACCCAATAGAAATCTGTGCTCTGAGTTTCGGACAAAAGAAATGCACTTCAAATCTCTAATAGTACGGGATGCGTCTTCGACCTTTTAACCTGACTCAAGTTCCATATCTTCCAACCTGCCAACCTGTCCTTCTTAAACGCTCTCATTTTTCTCACGATGATCTCAAGCTTGCCCCTTCTCGGACTCAGCAAACGCTCGAGTCAAGGTAAGGTCGAGAAAGAGCCCACGAGTTCAAATCGCTCAACCCAGCAACCTGTCTTGCTCATCCATTTTCGGCCTTTCTCACGATGATCTCAAGCTTGTCCTTTCCTTAGGCCCAGCGAACGCTCAAGCTGAGGTCAAGTAAAAGCCCGCGAGTTCAAATCGCACGACTACCAATGTTTTTTTCTTCCCTTCCTTTTCTTTCTTACAAAGCCTGTTTCCTTCGCGACCAAGTTGTACTCAAAGTCCTTGAGACGTACCGAGCGGTAATGGACCAATCCACGGCCTTTCGTTTCTCCTACTGCGCCGAGTAAGAGATAAAGAGGGAGGGATCTGCTGCGAGTCCGGCTCTGATGGCACGTGCCTTTGAGTGGGTTAGGTGATGAGGAAGTCGAGTGTTGAGTTGAGCCATTGATATAGCATCCTGCGTATCAAGGAGATATTTGATAAAATTTGACAGCTAGAAGAAAGACAGAGAAAGTAGACGGAGTGGTCTTTTCTTCAGCACAGCAGCGCTGTTTTTGTATGAGTGATTGTGGTGTGGAAACGCCCGAGCATATGATAAAGTTGCGGAAACGCCATCCGAGAAAAACGCCATCCGATGCAATAACCTTCAAGCAAATGGGTATAAAGTGGAGATAGGCCGGAGACACCGTTGCCGTATGCGTATAATTTGGATCCCAAAAAGCCGTGTTGAATGCAAGTCTCTTGCAAGTACAATCTTATTCCTACAGTCCCATGCCTCTAGCACCAAACGCCAACCATGATTCGATGTCGTACTCAAGGGTCTTCGTAGTCAACGCCGTTGAAAAGATCAAGCACAACCTGGAGCATATGGGCACAGAGGCCATCTTCATCGCCAGGTTCACCACCGTATATGCGCCGCTGCTCCAGAGCCCAGAATGTATCATGTCCAGAGCAATGTGGTGTTTGATTGCTTGACTGCCATGGCAAAGCAGGACCGCAGACAGGGATTGTAGTACATGAAAACTTGAGAGGGTAAGGAAGGTTTGTGGAGGTATTGAAGGAAGAGGTAGAGGATGAGGAATTGTATTTATTGTTTCGACGGTGGCGAGGCCTACTTCGGACTCTTCTACGGTTATGACGTTGACCCATCGGAGCGTGGCGGCAGGGACTTGGCTAGAAGATGACGACGAAGCGGCACACGAAGAGAAATTGCAGTGAACCTACTGAGTGCAAAGAAGCCCTGTTCTTGGGCGGCTTATATAGACAACAGAAGTTGACTTGGTCAGTCGACTCATCCCGGTGATGGGATGACTTGGAAAATTCTGGCATGACTTGGCTGTGCACAGGTGACTCAAATGTCGTCGGCATTGGTCGGCGGGATTCGGTACGTACCGTGACCGGGATCGGAAATCGCCGCAACTGCGCACATGAGTCACATGAGTTCGCGTCTTGGTGGCGCGGCCGCGCGGCACGTCTTGCCCTCTCTTCAATTGCACAGGCATTATCCGAATTGCCACATTAATTATCATTATCTTCGATCCCAGTCATACCAAAAGCAGCCATTTGAGATAGTTCAATATGATTTGTATTAGCACACTAGCAACAAAGGCATCGATATCGTGTTTCGATGCAAGTAAATTCAGCGTTTGGAAGGTTGAAGCAAGTAGCCGTGTCACGCAACATCATCAGATCCAGCATCCTTCCATGCATCTTTCTTCACGCTAGGCATCTGTAAGTCGTTTCTCGCCAAGCCACCGATATTTTGCGAAACCGACAAGTATTAGTCGCGGAAACTTTAGGCGGTCGTGCGACCAAAGACGAAGGCGCTGGACGTTGCAGAATCCTTCTACTGCCTGGAACATATGGTTGACACACCGGTGCCATCGCCTGCAAGCTAAAGTCACGATTCCATCCAAATCGGCGCCTTGATTGGTAGATCGAGCGGCTGCAAGCAGTTCCGGGCACCGTCTTTCTGCTTGTGACAGCGTATAGACGTCTTGTTGACGGTGGTGTGCGCGAAAGTCGACCGGCTATCATAAGGTGGAGGACCAAGACTATGTGACAGTGTGAGCAGATAAAATAACCTGTGAACCTATGGTCAGTGACTCACGAATGGTCTTCATAAATGTGCTCGATTTGGAGCGTGAAATTATGGGGTCCATTGTAGCCTGCGTTGGCGAAATTCCAGGCGTATGCATCATCACAAGGGACCTATGCCAATTTTAGTCAAGAAGAGCTGACAGATGATATGGCGTTCAACATACATAAGGGCCAGTCGGATATTGATCGCTAGCTACGGGCCAAGTACCACTGCAAGTAGCTGAGCAGTTGGCGATGGGGTTGACATCCTGGACCGTGAAGCTTATTGTCGTGTTCGCGCAACTGAGCTGCGCCGGAGGTGGGATGCGAAGTTTGATATTGGTCACCATCAGAAAGTCGGATACGGATCCTGGAAGGGCATCACCAATCGAGAGCAACCCCAGAACGGCCAGGAAACTATAAAGAGGCCTCATGACGGACTGGTTGCAAACAAGCGTTGATGAGTTAGAGGAGTCACTCAGCAGAATTCGAGAGAACACAGAGTCTAGAAGTAGCTGTGGGATACTTGCTTTAGGAACCTAATATAAGGTACCTAAGGTAGGTAGGTATGAGGAAAATTGACTGTGTGCGAGACATGTGACCGGGAATTCACAAACAAACAAAAAACCGTGCATGCTATGTCCTCTGTGTTATGCGTCAAGTGTCTGACACTTAGGTATACCTAGTACGTACATGTACGGTACTTACCTTAGATACATAGCGATTGACATGTGATAATGGTCGGTAACATTGGATAAGATGAGGCCATAACAAAGTGCAATTTGGATGCTCGGAAAGAGCAGGTGCCTAGACAGGAAGGACCAACATCATCGCATCGGAATTGACGGACTGGGAACGTCCGTACGATTCCGCTTCTCTCTGCTCGTCGCACTTTCTCTTGACCGGTATCTCGTCCATTGGTCTCACAGATCAATTCCTGGGCTGGTCTATCCCAACGTACTGGGTTGTCCCCTGCGGCTGTTCTTAATATGCACGTAATAGGTAGGACAGCTCTGAACGTTTCATTTCGTCATGCTTTCGAAAGCACTTCAAGAAGACCTCCGTGTGTTAGACTTTGAGAGAGTCTTCCATCGTCGTTCCTGTGGATTTGAAGCGTGATGTGACGACTCTCAGCCTCACTGACTTTAGTAAGTGTTCCGGAAATTGTGAAACACTGAGCGATTTCTAAATTTAGATGACGGACAAGTCTCAACCCCTCACATCATTCAATCTGGGGCTCGGCATGCTCGCATAGAACAGATCCGCTAGATCCAACCCCCAGTCTTCCGTAAAGCTCTTGAAACGAGACAACTGAGGAGATTATTGCTTTGTGCGGCTTCGGTATAGTTGTTGCCGTTGTGATATTCCACATCATCCCTTCAAGGTTCATCCAACCACAGTACGCGACATCCAAACCCTAAAGATAACGACAGTCCAGACAAGACGAACACGTCATTCCATAGCCACAGAGCAGACTTGGGTCGCTTGTGCAGTAGCCAGCCATGCTCTGTATTAAGATTTACCCATGATGAAGGACTAGGTTTGGTTGAAGCAGAAATTATCTGCGCGCAAACAGTCTCTCAGGCCCCACCCAATCTACGATGTATTGCTCTGACACGAGCCGGCATAATATTGGATTTCAGGAGAAGATCTGTAATAAGCTACCTAGTACTCCCTACATATGCATATTCTTCCATGCTCGTCAGACGGGCCGTCATCCTCCGGCGAATGACTTTGCTTTTTGTATGCTTAAACCGGTCCTGCAGACAGTTCATCAGACGGCTGTTCACGGCAGAAAACAGTATATAGCCGTTTCAACCTCTCCAATTGGAAGACGGAGCTGCCCGTCCAGTGGAAGACACACGTGATTGACGCAAATGCTGTCTTGCACTGCCACCACGAAGATGGAGGTAGAAGGGATGGACGAGGTCTAGCGTGGCCAGAAAGCGTCCGCTGACCTGCAGCACCGTGCTCTGGTGGGCTCTCTACCGCCCCCTCCTGACGCTGAGGCAAATTGGAAAGAAGCAGATGGGGAGCGGGTACTAGGAAGGTAAGGTAGGCAGGCTCCTGCAGCCCTGATCCGCTTAGTTTCGCATGCTGGTGAATGCCGGGCGCGGCTCAGGGGAGCTGTGGAAAAGAAGTGTTGGCTGGGCTTTCTGTAAAGAGCACCTTGCCTTCAGGACTGAAATAGCTGCACAAAGGCCGGCGTTCCTGAGGCCAGCAATCTACCCGAGCGGCGACTGCACCTTCTTGGACTGGCGGCTGTTAGGACTTCTCAAATACGTCTTGCATCCCATCCTCAGCCTCACCGACATTCGCACTGCGTTCGTTGGACGCTGAGCTCCCGGTGTCCGCTCGATGCCATCCAAATTTTGGTCTAAGAACCGGACTCGGTCCACGACTGCTGCTGTCGGCGGAGGACAGCCCCATCAGATTCCTGGCCTCCAAGACCAAGGTCAGTGTTTCGATAGTTAGGCCCGGCATTCGTCACCGCCGCCTCTTCCCTGTCCTCCGCAATGCCTTGAAGCTGACTACCGCATTCTCTGCAGGCCAGGAACAATACATCCAGCAGCAAATTCCACAACAGTACCAGCAACACCCCCAGCAATACTATCAGGGCCAATTGCCGCAGGGCGAGCCACCAGTCTATCAACAACAGCAACAGCAACAGCAATTTCCCCCACCGCAGCATCAACAACCACAACAGCCCCAATTCAACGTCTATTCCGCCAGTGGAAGACTTTCCCAGCAGGGCGCAAGAGAGGAACAATATCAATACTCGGAAGAAGACTTAGCTGCCAAGGAGGAGAAGATCAGGTCGCTTAAGGGTCGGTTCGGACTCTCCTCTTCGACAAGGCATAGTCTTGGCTCAAGCTCGCCTGGGCTCACTCGAAGAATTTCGTTGAGGAAGGCCGAAGGCGAAGGCGACAGTCAACAGAATTCGCCCCAAGATAAAAGACATTCTTTCCAGTGGTCATCGAGGGGCAACTCAACCTCGAATTTGCTTTCTGTCACCCAAGAGGAAGAGCACGGTCAATTGGACCCCGTGCGGGGCAAGGTAGAAGCAAGTTCTGTTCAGAATTCACCTCAGCAGCACTATCAACCACCGGCTGGCCTCAGCCAAGCGCCAAACGACCCAGCTCTTCAGCAACAGGTCTCACCCTTACCAGAGCAGTATCGTCAACAGGTTGATCCCCAGCAAGGGGGACAACAGACTTACTATCCTCCGCCGCAACTTCCTTCTCCACAAACACATCCCAATCCGGGCCAAGGTCGCATTCAACCGCAGCCTTCAGGCAGCGAGACTCAACCCGATCCTCGACAGCATCTTCCTCCACAGCAGCAGTTGAACCAAAGCCAGCAAGGTCAGCCACCACCAAAGGCACCTGGAGGCGCGGCCCAAGCCCTATCGCGAACTTCTCAAGACTCGACACGTGTATCTATGCACCGAGGAGAAGGCGCGGCTCCTAAACTTACACGCACTGACACTGACAGAAGCAGTCAAGGCATTCCGCCCAGAGAAAGTTCTAAACTTCCGCCACAGCAAGGTCATCTGCCGCAGTCGTCCACATCAGGTATGGCACCTTTTGGTGTCAACATAGTACCTCCAGGCTCACAAGGCCAACCGTACAAAGGCGGGCACACACCGGGGCTATCGGAATCGCACGGACGGACATCGCCACAACCATCAATGGGAAACGATGGAGGAGCGCCGTCAGAAGATGAAGTAACACAGCTAGTAAAAGACCACAAAGAACTTCGTAAGTCTGAAGCTTCTCATTATCTGTAGACTATCTGTACTAACTGTCCATCAGGCGAAAAATACAACAAGGTGAAGAAGTATTATTTTGAAAAAGAAGACCAAGTCAAACAACTCCAAAATTCGCTTGCACATCAAAAGCTCTCTTTATCGAAAACGTCGCTAGATGATAACGAGTACGCAACTCGCTTTAACCGCCTTGATGGCCTTATCGCCCAACTCGCCTTCTCCATCCGCAAATCCTGGAAAATAATACCCGCCTGGCTCGCCCCAGTCGTCAACAAAGACGCCGTCGCGACAGGCAAACAAGAAATGACAGCGGTCGGCCGCGCCTGCATCACCTGCTACCTCATCGACGAGCTCTTCGAGAAGTACTTCCACCCGGACCTCGACCTCCCCTTCTCCGCCTCCCTCAAAACCATCCAGAACAACATCGTCAACTTCGCCCCCGCCTGCACGAATCTCGAGGAGGAAGACGCGCTCCGCTCCAAAGTCATCAACTGGCGCCTCACCACCCTCGAGGGCCTCCAAGAAATGCTCAAGTCGCCCCACGCCCCGGACTACCGCGACACCCTCGCCCGCGCCCTCGCCTCGGGCCTCGTCGCCTCCCTCGCGCAGTACATGGTCGATCCGCCGCCGCCGGATCTCGAAGGCGGCGTCCACATGATCGTCGAGCTCGCGGTCTCCATCGCGGGCAACCTGCCGCTCGAGAGCCGCGACGTCGCTATCTGGTATCCGGCACCCGGCGCTACCATCGCGCCTGAAGTCATGAAGATCGAGACGGGCATTCCGGCGTTGGCGGTGAGCGTGAGTGCGAGCGAGGATGCGGCGGATCGCGCGAGTGTGCGGAGTACGGGGAGTGGTGGTGGCGAGGGGAAGGATGGGGCGAGTCCCGCGGAGGAGCCGCCGCTGCCGGAGAAGAAGAGGGGGATGTTTAGTGGGATTATGGGGGGTGGAGGTGGGAAGAAGGGAGGTCAGCAGCAGCAGTCGAGGCAGCAGGGCAGTGGGAATGGATCGCAGAGTTCGTTAAGTCAGCCGCCAGGAAGTGCGACAGGCGGGAAGGAAGACGCGGCTCCTCCACGGGTGAGGTTCGCTACGTTTTTAAGTGTCCAGGTGAAGGGGAAATCGGTGCTGGTGAAGGCACCCGTATACAGTACATAAGGCGTCGTGCCTTACTGTCGCGGTGGCTGTCGTGGTCGTTGAATTTTTCCTCCCTCTATATGGTTCATATTTTTGGTCTGAAGATTTTGGGTATATATATGTGTCTACGACAATTTCACGGAGACTGATGGGTGCCAACACATTTTGTTTGTCCTTTCACGGACGTTCTATGATACATGGGCTGTTTGAGATGGATATACCTTTGGTCATTGTTTATTGGTCTATCATCGTCGTTGCTGTCGAGACCAGGTGCTCCAGCCAGTGTCTGGATTCGCGTTGGGCGATTTTTGGGACAGAGATAGATGCCCCAAATTGATGAAAAGAAGGTCCATCAGTTAATTCAACTCCATTCCAATCCTCGCATCTTTGACGTGGTTCTTCAGAGAATAGCTTGATCGCCAGCCGTCTAGGCCTTATCTCAATCCTCACATGATATCCTATGAGGGGTTCAGGAGGGGTTTGGCGTATCACAACCATCTCCACGCCTCCATGTCCATTCTGCCTCCAGCCGCGCCAGTCGGGGCAATCCGGCCCAAAGATGGAAGTGAGTGCAGGAGCATCTGATATGTACGACTTGCATTACTTGCCTTGAAGCTGTGCTCTTCGTACTTATCTCGTTCCTCAGTTCATCATGGATATCATCCATCCGCAATGTCTCTCACCAGACCCAATACTCACCCCGCAATCGCGACACCGAACAGTTCGAACTCTCACTCCAATCTAATCAACTCTCATCTTCATTCCTTCTTCACTCGTAACAATCTCAACCCTTTGGACCGTGATCAGTGCGATATCGCCGCGACGCGCCTTCACCCAGACGCCGTGATCCGTGTTTTCGAGCATCAAGGATACTGCAGCTACACCCTCTACGCGTCTTTCTTCTCCTGGTCAGCCACACACACGAGTCTACTGCAGTTTCGGCCGAAGCAATTTGCAATCGATGTCGAGCTTGTGGCAAAAGCGAGACTGATCTACGGGGCATGCGTACCCCGAGTGTGGAGTCATGGAGCGCTGCAACTAGCATTGAATACGGGGAAGGGCCTCAGAACGGAGAACAGGAAGGAGGAATTGAAGGGGAATAAGGATGAGACGAGAGAAGCAAAGATTGAAGGACCAGGAACCGTCAAAAACCCCAATGCCAAGGCGCAACATCTCGAAAAGAGACAACTCCTCATCTACGAAATGGATCTCCTCCCAGGCCATCCCTATCCCCTCCTCCAACCACACACCAAGTCCCTCTCCCCGGACGCCTACCACCGCCAACTCCGCCTCGTCCGCGACCTCGCCGCCTTCCTCGCCCGCGGCTACCACGCCGCCAACACCACCACCACGACACCGGCTTCCTCGCCTGCCTCAACCCCCCAAATGACCGGCAAAGTCGGCCCCCACCTCACCTTCAAGCTCTCGCGTCTCGCCCACGACCTGCCGACACCCCGCCTCCGCGCGCACGCCCAGCGCGCCCTCTCCCGTCTGCACCTCCTGCGCGCGCTGCCCCTCGTGCTGAACCACGGCGACCTGGTGCCGACGAACGTGCTGGTCGACCGCGCGACGTTCGAGCTGCGCGGCGTGGTGGACTGGGCGGAGGCGGAGGTGCTGCCGTGGGGGGTGTGCGCGTATGGGGTGGAGTATGCGCTGGGGTGGTTGGCGTCTTCTTCTTCTGCGCGAGGCTCGATGGTTGGGAGGGTGGAGGAGGGGCAAGGGGGGGATGGGGAGGGGAGTAGTAGTGCGAGGGAGAGGAGGAGGAAGGAGTGGGTGTATTATGATTGTGCGGCGTCGTTGCGGCGGAGCTTCTGGGATGCGCTGGCGGAGGAGGTTCCGGCGTTGAGGGAGGAGGGGGGTGAGATGGGAGAGGCGGTAAGACTGGCGAGAGATGTGGGCGTGCTGTTGTGGTATGGGTATGCGTGGGATGAGGGGCTGATTGATCGGGTGGTGAATTGGGAAAGAGATGAGGTGGAATGCGTATGTCTAGAGGCGTTCTTGGGAGTGGATGAGGAGGAGAGAAAGGATGGGATTGAAGCGAAGTTGTGAGGGGTAAGGGTGAACTTCTGGATAATGAGAAATCAACATATATCTTGAGAATAAGAGAAGACGCAGCCCGCTCAGAAGCATCGTATTAAATTCTTCGTGTTTTCTTCGTATCTTCAGTTCGCGCTCGTTCCGCCATCCAATCGCACCTAACGCGCGCTTACTAGGCCACTTTATAGCTGTACCTCTTCAAAGCTCAGAAAGTCCGATACTATGTCCTCTCCCATCCGTTTTCTTCCCTCGTCTTTTGCGACAGAAACATACTCTGCGCTTCTTCCCCCTGTACGCGATCAAAGCTCTCGTCACTACTCTTTGTACTTAGAGACGGCTCTGCTTTGATCCCGGTATCGGCCGTTGACTCGACACCATCTTTTCTCTCGGAGAACGTTACCTTCGTGCCACCTTCGCTGAGCTCAGCCCCTATCTCGCGCTCTCTTTGCACCTCGCCGACCCACATCTCCCCACCTTCAGACACTTTCCATCTCTTTACCTCCCTCTCCTCCAGTGGCAACCTTTTCTCCGGCTCCAGTAGATTCCGTCTCACATAATCCCCTAGGAACATCCCATCCGGATCCACCTTCTGCCTCTGGAGTAGCCAATCCCCAAGCCTTCCTCCATACATGTTCTTAAACTCATCCCGCATCACAGTCTGGTAGTTCTTCGCCCAGTGCGGCCTTCCACCCATCTCTTTCATCAAATACTCGAACGCCTGATAGTACCGTTCCTTGCACGGTGGATCCTTCAGGTACGCACGATACAGCGTCGCATTAAGATACAGCGTCGGGCCATCATCAACGGTAGGATCCAAGTACGGACGCGTGGTGTTGTCCCTATTACGACTGGTATCCGAGACGCGAACCTCGACAGGAGCATGAACATAGAGCCCTCGAGCGGAGAACGGGATGCGGTGCGCGGAGTAGGGCTTGCCGTTGATCCAAGCGCTGAGACGGGTGATCGCTTCCGGGCCTTTGGCGAGCGGAATTGCCCACTCGTTGACGAACTGCGAGTAAAGGCAGTCCATGAGCAGACCAGTGCGGAGCTCCTCGACGCCGGAGGTGGCGTGACCGACTGAGAAGCCGTACTGCATGCCGAAGACGAACCATTCGATGAAGGGAAGGATTGGAGGGAGGAAGGAGGCGAGATAGAGGAGGTTATGGTAGGTGTGGAAGCCTACGGCGCCGCCGTACCAGGAGGGGGGTGGCGACCGGGGAGAGGTAGAGGGTGGGACTTTGTGGGCGCGCCAGATGATGGCGCGGGACATGTATGGGAGCCACCAGATGCGCGTGTATTCTTCTTGGGTCCAGAGGTCTTTACCCCAGTTGTCGAGGACGTGAGAAAGGGGTTCGAGGCTCTGAGTCCATTCGATGTGGGAGAAGGAGGTCATTTGAAAGGTGATTTCCGTGATGACGCCTAGGGCACCAAGAGAGACAAGAGCGGCACGGAAGAGCTCGGTGTTTTGGGTAGGAGAGCAGCGGACTGCTTGGCCGTTGGAGAGGACTATTTGGAGGCTGAGAACGGATTCAGCAAGGAGCCCGTGTGAGAGAGAGGATCCATGGGTTGCAGTTGAGATGGCGCCAACGATGGACTGGTTGTCGATGCTACCAAGATTGGGCATGGTAAGGCCATACTTTTTCATCTGGAGGTTGAGGTGGTTGAGTCTAATGCCACCCTCGACCGTCACTTGTTTGGCTTCCTGATCCACATTGAGAATGCGGGAGAAATTGTCGAGGTTGATTTTCCATGATGAGGTGCAGGTGATGTCGTTGGGAGAATGAGCGCAGCCTACAACGACTACGCGACGACGACATCGTCGAGCAAGAGTGACGACCTTTTGGATTTCCTCGAGTGTCTCAGGCTGAATGTAAAGCTCCGGTCTGGAATGAAGGGTCTTTGCCCAGGTATGATGGACATGACCGGTAGAGGCTCGAAAGGGAATTCCATCATCGAGCTTGGCCAGCTCAGCAGTAAGTTTGGGATTCATGTCGGTCAGCAGAAGCTAGAGAACCGGTGCGGTAGCCGAGCTTGGTAATCCGTTTGTGTTGACAGCGAAGTACAGGATGAGTTGTGTGCTCGAGCAGAAAGTGTCAAGCTTCTTTCTTACGACATAAGAGCAGCGCCACGCGCACCTCCGGGGTATGCAGGTAAGCAGGCATGGTAAAGGAGCAGTAGGAGAGACGGGGTGGATGGTGTGATGAATACATGTACCGAGTGGATTGGAAAAGGTGTAGGCATAGTGGCATAGTGGGCAGACGGTTGCAGTTTTAGCGATCGATGGTCACGTCATGGACGCGCATAAAGAGATCAGAAATCCCTGCTAGCATAAGTTAAGCACAATTTTAGCAACTGCCTTCCAATTGCAATTCACGCAAACCTCTCGGTCCGAGCCTTGGTCTAGATTTCATCCATTTCACCGCATTTGCTGCAGCATCGCCACAGCTGAAGTTTCAATGATGCACACGATTTCACTTCGCCCAACGACCACACGTGTAGAAAATCCATAATCATGGTCTTATGAAACAAACTAAAGATGGTAGAATCATGGAATTGGGTATGTGTGATATAGTCTTGAAATGTATCGAGTATGTAATTCGACGCCAACCATCGCGTCAGCAACATCAGAAGATATCAATCGGTTAATCAACAAGGGAAATGAAAAATTTCCACTTTCCTGTTTCCTAGACAAGAAGACAGATCATCCAAAACAGGCCCCCTTTTCCTACGCCAAGCTGTAAAACGTCATGCTCTATCTGAACCTTGCCGAGCACCTTCCCATGACCTCACCCTGGCACACCAACTCTGCGTTGAACTCGCTACCATCTAGTGTCAAGTAGATGTCAAAGTAAACACGATAGAAGGTGCCTTGCGGTGTATCCATACGTTCGAAATCCTTTTCAAGATTCTTACGCGACAGATCTGATGTGAGTGTGACGATTTCTTTGATCCCTACGCAAAACGCATGAGTTTAAGCCATCTTTGCTACACGACAAGGTAGATCAAAACTTACTTGGATCCTTGGTATATTCGGGACAAACATCATCATCACACGCGTACAAAATGTCCTCGTACATGAGTGTCGCTCCCGGCGCCACCTGCCTAAAGAAGCTGACCTTCACAGGCTCCCCAATCTTAATTCTTTGGCCCTTTTGTACGAATATTTGTCTTGTGAATTTGCAACGGTCTTTGCCATCCAAGCTGGGTACTCTGTATTGCTCCGGGTGATGGCCTTCCTTGAACGGTTGAAGAGTAGCCATGAGGTAATGGCGACGAGCAACACGAGAAGTGATGACACGCTCGGTAATACCGGCAGTGACGGCACCTTTTACAATAGCTGCCACAGAGTCCATGGGACGAACAACCTTGGACTGATACTGAGGAGGCACGTGAAGTTTGATTTGCTGGAAGAGATATTCTGAAGCACCGAATCCTCCGACCACGAGGACGTTCTAGATCCGTTAGCTGTATTTTTTCATTGTAGTGGCCTGACGATGAAACACAAACCTGAAGTGCCCGGTTTTGCGCTTGGATAGCGATGATTTGATTCCGCACAAGCTCCAATATCCGGTTCACCACCGGTTCAAAGCATTGCAAAATCTCCTCATTCGTGAAAGTCATGTACCCTTCCTCGATCCCCGCCTCTGGAAACTCGGCCTCAATGCCAACGTCGACGGCCCACTTCTGCCCGTTGTTTCGGAAGTCAGCCTTTATTCTGTTCTCAAAGTCCATGATGCATTTGGCGTAGACTTTCCCAGCTGTCCTCGAGCCGTCCGGCAACTTCATCTTGCGAATCTTGGCTCGTAGTATATTGCTAAAATTCCGATTCAGCGCCGTCGACCCGCACGAGTCACCAGATCCGGCCGTGCACTCTCGGACACTGAAAGGCTGTTCCTCTTCGACTTCGTATGCGATCAAGTCGACAGTACCACCACCACAATCCACGATAAGCATGGCATCGTTGATTTTGAGGTTCAGAATGCCAGTCTTGGCGCAGAACATGGCGGCTGCTTCAGGCTCCGTAATCAAGGTGAGTCGATTGTCGTTCTCATCTCGAAGGTAGCCCGCTTGAATAGCTGCCGCCCTTGTTGCTGCTTTGCCGGCATCGTTCCAAATGGCAGGCACTGTGAGGAAATACTTGATGTTTCGCTCTTCTCGATCAAAAACCTCCCCCAAACTCTTCCTCAGCTGATTTCTTATTGCCTGTCGAAGTTTGAAGAGATAGTCTGCAGCAACATCGATTTCAGATTTTCCAGGTGGTAGAGGTGGGAGATTGATCGGATCAATGTAAGTGTTTCCGGAAAGCATCAACTGGAGCTTGAACCATTCGACCTTTTGGACGCCAGGCTTGGGATACCCAGTAGGCGCGAGAGCTTCAGCGATATCAGGGCCCCATCCCACTACCTGTTGATGTTGGTCATAGTAGAGTACCGTAGGAATCTGAAGATTTCTGTCAGCTGTGCTATAAATCGATGATCTGTGGTAGATCGTACTTTCTGTTTGGTCTGGTTGCCGGCTCCTGGCCATTCAGTGATGATGTCTTCTTTGGCCTCATTATTAGTAGCGAATGCGAAAGCTACGCCTGAAAAAGTTGTTCCCTGCAGCCATGTACTGTGTCAGCCTTGCCCGGTAGCACAAACGTACTCGTCTTTCACGAGCAGACATACAAAATCAATGCCAACAATCAGCTGAGCCTTGCTCCGTTGTGAGCCCTCTACTTCTGCGACGTGCCCCCCTCTGTTGTAATAAGAATTGTGCCCTGCTTGTGGCGGCGCGTTGTTGTACTGATATCCGCCGGGCTGCTGCATCTGATAGCCAGGCGGACCTGGAGGCGGCGGTGGGTGCCCGTACATTGGAGGGCCTGGCTGTTGTTGCGGCTGTTGTGTGTATCCCTGGTTAGGCACTGAAGTGTTTATAGGAGGAGGCAGGGGGCTGGCAGGTCTAACATGCTGTGGTGGAGCGGCGACGTTGCCAGCACTGGCGTTTGTGTTTGTATACGACGGCGGACGACCCAATCCCGGGTTGCTCGGGTTCATAGGCAGCGAGGTGGAAGAAGAGCTGGCGCCGTTGGCGGGCGGGGACTGAGACGGAGGTTGTGGGCTGCTAGAGCTGGGGGCGGGTGGGGTCAGAGAGTCCTGAGGAGACGAGGTGGTGGGGACTTGGTTCGAGGATCTTCGCTTCGAGCCTACGAAGTTTCGAAAGCGAGTGTGCATGGAAGACATGAGCCTTGAGGGAGCGGATCGTGAGTAATTGGGAGCGAAGGCCCAAGGTGGTGACTTGGTGGAACGGGGGGTGGGCGGCAGCTGCAGCGGTGGACTGTCGGTCTTCTGCAGTGCGGCTGAGCAGGCAGGCAGCGCTCCTGCTGCTCCTGGCTTTGAGCGGACAACTTCAGCCTTGCGCTTGCTGACCTCCTCTCCTGTCTAGCACAGTCCCTGGGCCTGCGATGGGGGTAGTGAGCCTTAGCATCCGCTCCCTGCGCCTGTCTCGAGTCGTTGCCGTCCGAACTCTCCCATCCGACGCTCGTGCGAGATGCCATCTTCATCGCCTCTTGCCGTGCCATATGCACGCTGGGAGCGCGCCAAGCCGTCGGACAGGAGGCTGGAGCCACATTGGTGAGAACGGCTTGTAATCCGCCGTCTAGGTACGGCCTCCTGTTGGTACCCCAGAGCCCAGAGCCGTGGCCGGCCGGTTGGACTATTACCGTACAAGCCGTAAGCGGCACGGGGCGAAAAACATGGGGATCTCTCCTGCTGCCTGCCTCTGCCAGGTCTTGAAGATGAGACGACTAATGAAGATTGCAGCAACCGCAGTGGTTGGTCGAATTTACCTCTTCGACCCTGGCATTCACCCCATTGCATTCCTTTGTTCACACAATGCCTTATCACCTCTTAGATTCAATCAGGGCAGCATGTGGAATGCTGAATTACGCGCAAATTCTGGAAGTGAAGAGGCATTTATTAATGGAGACCCTGAAGTCTCAATTGAGGATTCTATTTCAGTCTACCTATTTACACAGAAGTTGCTCGAGCAAGTATGCTGAAGTCGATCCATCTGAGTTAGCTATCTCGAGCCTGGAATACTGAAGGTGAGGCCTTGCGCTACAATCATCATCCACCAGACGATGTTCCCGGGCGCCTAGCTCCTTGAATATGAAGCCCTTTCATTTCCCTTTGCTTCTTCCTCAGCAGAATGCATGTGTCGAGCAAAGCTTGTGTGGGTCGTAGTAGCAGTCACGCTCAAAAGATGATCGGTATTCTGTTTTCAGCTTCTGTAGAACCTACGCTTACTGGGCCAAATGGGTCAATCTGGGAGGAGTCAGTCAGCTTTTCGTCTCGGTTCGGCTTAGCGGAAGAACTATGATCGAGGAACCACGGCACAACCAAGACTTGTTCACCCGCATTTTTTGCGGCATCAAGCTCTTGGCGACCTAGCTGCTCCGGTTGGAGTCAGCATCTATGATTTCCAGGTACCGCGATCAAGAGAAATCTGGCTATAAGGGGTCGGACTTGGTTTCTGACTCATGCTCCGTTCGTCACTGCTAATCCTCCGCTCGTAGATTGGCGACGTTTCGTTCCATTCGCGTTATTGTTCTGTAGGAGAAAGAGTTATCTAAATTAGTCCAGAACTGCGGCTGATCACGCCTTTGCAATTGCAGTAAAGCAAAAGATTGCTAGACAATATTGATTCACGTACTTCAAGACCTGCTTCACGTTGCGTTCGTTTCTTTGCCGCCGATGTCTCATTCGGCTTGGCCTGCTTGGTCTTCTTTGCGCGTGACGGTTTGGCCTCGCCCGCCTCAAATACGTCGTCTGGCAAGTCGTAACTATAGAATGGATGAGCGACGATCTCTTTTGAGATGGAAAGGTTTTGGGGACTTTACTTTCTCGTATGCACAATTCGAATCGAGTTGAGATTTGCGTTATACTGCGGCCATTCCGTGCATTGCCACTTGAAGTCATTGACGGGCATGGAGATATCCAGCGACTTCCGATCTACAAGTGGTTAGTGCTAACACGCTTCGCGAAAATCGAACTTACCCTTTTCGAGTTCGATTCCAACATAAAAAGTTGTCGTGTATATGGTTGAGATTCCTTGTTGATCGGTCTCATGTGCGGGTTTCCCATTTTCAGCCGTAGGCATATGAATGTCACCTTCACCCTCAGCAGCCATACTTTGTTTGATATCACTTGCCTGATCCGTGGTTTCGGTTTGCACGTCGCTTGCTTGGAAGTCTAGGATTCCTTGCTTCACCATCTCGATCTCCTCATCTGTCTTGCAGCGATGCACGCGGTCAAATCCCTTGGTGAAGGGCTGTACAAACGCAATGCCAGCGTCAGAACTCTCAATAGCAAGAATAAGCTTTCGGACCTTGGATTGAACTAGACCCGACCAGATTTGCTGCGCTTCCTTTGTCCTGCTCGCGGCATTGATGTTCAGATAGTATTTGTACTCGTGGGTGAAAAATGTGTGTTTTTCGAATAGATCCTTCCATCCCCGTTTACCCGCGAAAATATCCTGCGCGACATCCTTCGCACGGTTAATCTCGCGCATAATGACCTTCTTCGTTGAACGGGAGATGTTGTGAGTTGCACACATCGAAGGATAGGCTGGCGTAATTATGGGCATAAGATGGCGCCCATCCGACGGATACACCTACAGTCAGGTTAGCCACTAAAAAAAGCGATCCAGGGAAATACATCACCTGAGGGTTCCAGATTCGATGATTTAAGGGCAAATCTTCAATGGGCTTGAGAAGTATGGGGCGCGGCCAAGGCCAATCAGCAATGAGATGGAAGAAGCGGAGGACTATGATGGAGCCACATGCTTTGGGATAGAGTTGGCAAATGCGTGCTACCATCATAGCCCAGGCAACGCCTCCAGGAAAACCAAGAACATTAGCATAGACGGCTCGTCCTATTGCATATCAGCTTGACGACGTGAGCTCGGGTTTCTGTCACTTACGCTGGGCCCACAACTTGATGGCCCGAAGGGCATGACGGAAAGTCTTCGGCTGCGGAATTAGCTGCAGGATTTCATCGGTAACTCGCGTCCCATTGATGCTCATTATATCGGTTTCACTCAAGCCACGCAATAGGTTGTTTTCGGTCAACTTTAGGTCCGGGGGGATTGTAGAGACGGCCAAACGTGCAAAAATGAGATCTATGTCCACTCCGGTGTATTCCAGCTTCATGATCGGAACATGTGCATCCGGGACGGGAGTCAGTTTCTCGATCGCCCCGGATGGAGACATTCTCTCGAGGAGCACAGGAAAGTGTTCGAAGAAGTCTTCACGGGTAACGTGTTTTGGAGCCACGATAAGAGTGTCAATGTCCGATCCTGAAGAAAACACCAACACAGTCAGTCAAAGAGCCAAGCAAAGATGATGCCATGAGTCCCTGACCTGGCCCGTATACACCAAGCCGATAACTGCCGAATGTAAAGACATTTCCCCCTGCAGAATCGACGACATTCCTGTTCAAGCCTTTGTGCTGGCCAACATGTCGGACAAAGGCCTGCGTCACTTTTTTCAGGTGACCTATCACAGAGGTTCTGGTCTCGAGTTAGAAGCTGGTTCAACTCCTGCGTTTCAGGACATACCTCTTCTTGGTTTCTTCGGGGGCCTCGAAATTGTTCTGGCTTTTGAGTTCAGCTAGAAGAGCTTCATTGAGCGCAAGTTCTTGTTTTGTGGGTTCCGTGGTCGAAATTGGCTGCGTCAAGCCCCATTGAGGCTGCTTTTCCGACATTTTGGCAGTTTAGAACCCGTGCATGAAGGGGAATGAAGCGAGCCAAAGATCTGGCAAAGGGTAGGTTAAGTAGGTGGCGCGCGTCGCCGCAGCTGGCGAATGGAGTTTGTGAGAAGGGTAGTTCCCGAAGCTTAATCAGGTCAAATGATGCATTGTGATGAGCGTTCAAGTGTCACGTCACAGACCCTCAGCCGCCCGCCTTCGTGGCCGAGCTTTGAAACGCGAAAGACTGGCCCAGGTCAAGGTTAAGGTAGTGAGGTTTATAGGTCCGCGCTCGGAGGTCGGAGGAGTCGTCTTCGGTTATTTCAAAAATTGGACAAAATCTTGGCCACTTCTGCACCTCTGGTGCCTCTGTAACACTCGTGACACTGAACATCGCTCACAATTGGATCCATCTAATACCCTTATTGCACGATGCACTCACCGTCACTAAGATACTCATGTCTCTATCATGTATCAAGTTTCCTTTGCATGGCAATTCCATGTGGCACTGCCTCTCAATTCACGACATCTGCACTTTGAACCTCATCCGCTTCTCGCAGAGTCTCACAAAACAGATTGATATCACAGTGGAAGGACTTGAGGAGCAGTTGCTGGTCTCTACTACCAGGCACTTACAAGTGGAAGACTAGTAAGGGTTGGCTTCACAGAAACGTGTTGAGGTTCTTCTGCCAGCGGATGCGTGGCATTCCAGGCTCAATAACATTAGAGTGAACTGTTCGCCTGACGTCCATAAGGTCCAAGAGACCAGTCGGCGACAACTTATCAAGTACGTGCCCAATAGGGTATTCAACAGTACTTGATCGCACAAAGTCTTTGTAATACGTGTCGAGGGCAATGTGACGGTTGTCAATACTCAATGCTCGTATCTATCCATGACCTACTTCTAGTGAGCGCTATTTCTCTCATAGTCAAGAGAGGCAAGCAGTGTGCAGGCATTAGCGACAAGAGTGATAGAAAATATAGATTCGACTCCACCAGAGGCAACTAAGAAAAACCAACGCCTACATAACATAGTCATTTCCAGAGACGACTTCCTCTATCGACCCGCGGCTGAGGAAGACCAGTGAGAGCGGAAGGAAACGAATCCAGGCTGTTCAGCCAGTCTTAACATTTGGCAGTGCGTGATAGCTGACTATTTTCTCGCCGACTTGCCAAGTACCACCCTTGGTATCTTTATTCTTCTTTCCGTAACATTTCCCATTAACGACTGCAATGTTCTCGAGATACGTTTTGCAATCATCTTCATTAACTGTGTGAGTTCCGTCCTTCATGTTGTTGTGAATCTCAACTGAAACATCAAATTAGTAATCGTCTCTGATCATAGGATGAAGTGTGTGGTATCGCGACCCACAGTCAATGCTTGCTGGAGTCCCGCCAGTCAATGCAAAACCATTCTGGACCGTCACGCCATATTTCTGTTTGGGTCCGACAATAGTGTCATCATTGTCGAGGGTGTGCGTTGTATGGTAGCAGAAAGCGTCTACCGAGCTGTTGTAGCCTTGCCATTGTTTATTTCGATCATCGCCGACAGGCATCCAGTTCTTCCCGCAAGAGGATATGTAATTGGACTTTTTGCGCTTTTCCAACCCGTATTCGTTAGACTCAGTGTCCTCGCGCTTGACCTTCTTGTCTTCGTCGCCGAAAGTGGGTGATATTCCATGGTCAATAAATACGGTTGAGTCCCGTCTCACTTTTTTGGCGTCGTCATCCCCGGCGTCGTCACTTCCTGAAATCGTGGATAAACCATGGTCGATAAACACAGGTGTATCGCGAGCTTGCCGCTTACTTCCTCCAACTGGATGAAGTCCTCCTTCGACATCACGGGCCACATGCTGATTCGGTATACTGTTGACGAACGAAGCTGCGGCAACGAGAACGAAGACGGAGCTGAAGGTATGCATTTTGAGACTGATTGTGTCTATTGGTTGGTTTTGCTGATAGATGATATAATGATATCTTTTGGTTCGATAAAAAGAAATGTATGATTCACTGCTGTTGAGAAGGGCGTTCACAGCGGCGAGAGAGATATTTATGTTTCATTCGATAATAAGCTACGCATCGGTGGACTATTTTCTCTTCAATGGATACTGGCTGTCGTCATCTCCATTCGAAGGCCACGTTTACGTACACTTTCCTTCCCGACCTATTAGGTTACTTCGTACAAGTGACTGCTTATCTTCCAACATTGTACCGTTGCCTCAGATCCCGCGGACTATGAGGCTCCGCTATAACACCTTACCCTATGAGAAAGACGGAAGAATGATCATTCTAGCACTCTGGACCCTTCAAGACGTCACTTTGACCATATCATTGGCTTGATGAGGCTATCAAAAGATCTGGACGGATTTTACAACAGCTGCATCAATAGTGTAGGGGTGATGCGAGCTCACAAAATACGACTTTCATATCTTGAGACAATTCCTAGCGGTCGAAATCATGACTATAACCAGTAATAAAGAGCTGTCCAGCAGGGCAATCCAGATACATTCGATAAGAAAGTAAAGAAATACAAAGAGTCTTGTATCATAAGTCTCTCTCCTTCCAGTTGTTATAGCGTTCTCACAACCAATTAGATTCACCACTCGAGTCTTGAGGAACACTATCGAATCCCTTGCAGTACATTAGTAACATATGTATAGCAGTTGCTGTTGGCGAGATTGTAGGTAGGGTAGTCATCGCAGTAATGTTTGCCTCCAGGAAAAAAGCGTCAGTGCCTCGGAAGGACCCAGCAATCGGGCGAAATTTAGTACTCACCTACGTTCGCAATTACATTGTTGGTCGCCCTCACAACCCCAGCATAGATGAGCTGGTTTGGACTCGACGTTGGTGTCAATTGGCCGGCCGAGTTAAAGTATGCATTTGCGCGCCATTGCGTGTCGAAATATGATCCCACTGCGCCGCCATACACTGAAGTACCTTCCTTTCGCATGTCGAAGGCACTGGCTCTGAAATCCCGCCCCCTTCTTGTGGTAACTGTGGAGCCGACGACCAAGCGGACGTGACTCCATCCCGTGATGCATTGTTCAGCGGCGTTTGTGGCGTGCCAATACTCAATGAAGGCGTGACGTTGCCCGTCATCAATGTTGACACCCTTCTGAGCAGCAGCTTCTGAGGCGACTTTGAAATTATCTGTATCATCTGCTGCTTGAACAAAGAGGAATGCGAGAAAGAAGGTTAGAAGGGATGTCAGGAGCCTCATTTTTTCTCAAGTCTTAAGTGTGGCGAAACTTGACAAGTAAATTTGGATATATAGCGAATAATGGTTCTGAGGGATCTGGCAACCTTTGCGGGAGAGTCGCCCTTCATGGAGAATCCAGTCTTGTTGCCCGCATCTTTCTTCGATCATGACGATATATCTTTAATTGCGGCAAAGAATGACGTTCGCTGCTGCTCGTATAAGAACACCAGCGCCAAGCATCATGTTGGGAAGGCCCGGGTCTGTACACGTCTCTTGAGATACACCCCAAAGGAAGCAAATATCTTCCCTACGCCGCTGAGGCGCGTGAGATCAGGTCATTATAGATCAACCAATGTGTCATGATGCTTTGCTGTTGCTACGTGTGACACTTACTAACTGGTGAAAGATATGTCCATTGTTCCATTTGCTCACTTCGTCTTGCAAATCTAAGCAGAGTTCGGTTTGACACTAGCTATGTTACCTGTATGAAAAGGGGCGGTGTCGAATTTATTGATTATCCACTCGCTTGAATCGTAGATGGCTGAAAGGTAGATCGTACGTAAGTCTTTTACAGATTACCCGTTGATCACTATGTCTTCTCTGACGTAAAATGTGTAGTCCATCGGCAGGTCAAGCGTCGTGACGCCACTTGGGAAGCCGATAAGCTCTACAACCTCGAGATTAAAAGCTCGCAAGATAGCAGCGTTATCCTGGCCTGTCTCTTGTACTGAGAAAAGCCCATTTCCAAGTCCCTCTTCGAGAATGAAACGAATGAGCTCCCCATCAGGCGTGCGTATTTCAGCCTTAACGACAGATGCGTTTCCGTCATCGGACGTAACATGAAGAAATTCCGCTTGTTGCTCGTTGGCTAAGCCAGACCAAAAAACTCTGTGAATAGGTTCAAGTTCGAAAAGACACGCGTAGTGTCGGGGGTTGTCTGGAAAATAGACACCGAAGCAAACGTGTCCATTGTTATGAGCGGCCGTTGAGATGGTCTCCTTTAGATAGCCAGAAGCTAGGAGGAGAAGTGGCTGACTTCTTGAACATATGCTACGCTCGATTGCGAGCAAGTCCAAGTCGTTGCCCTTTTTGGTGACGAGAACTGATGCGATCTCTAGAGGCAGCTGTACAGGGAGAAAGGTAGCTAGCTGCGCTAATATAGATAGGTTCAAGATACTTCCGGGCTTTGGGGCAGCATATTCAACACTGACTGCAAAGGCTTTTCGCACTTCTGACAAAGCTTCTGCTCTTGTTAGGGTTTGAAATTGCTCGGGGCTCAACCCTTTGTCAAGTACGAATGGCGCAATCAGACGTACTAACGCGAGAAAAATGTGCGGCTGTTTATGTTAGCAACTACAAACAAGTAGAAATGCGCGTCTACACACAGTTGAGGTTTTGTTAACTTTATCAAATGCTTTCCAGCAGATTCCTGTTGGTGTTGGAATTCTGTGGGCCTCTATGAAAGCGTTAAAGATATTTTCCGTCGAGTTATCCAGTGCAGCCCCGCTGAGGGCCAATACTTCCGGTCCGTTTCCCGACAGATACAGCTGATTGGCGATCGACAGCTTTAATATAGCTCTGAACTCGTCTTTTGGAATCAGCCGGTCAAAGCTACGGGATTGCGAGGATGGTAGTTGCGAGACCGAAATCATTGGAGGACCAGTTACTACCGTTTTTCCACCATGAAGTCGACGACTATTGGAGCATGCGAGGAAAGTGTGAGCTTGGCGTATATGCTCATTGTGAGGCAAATCCTCGACGTATTCTCTGTCTGGCTGAAAAGAGCAGTCGTCGTTTCTGGATGTGTTGATGCTAGACATGCTTTGGAATAATACAATGCGGTGCCACTCATTCAGCTCCTCCTCAAGATTAGTACCGCTATAATCTGGAGGAAATCTTGCGTGGCTATCATTGCGCCGTAGTAGAATAATGAGCGCAACGCATGCAGTATCGAAATCCAGCGGCCGGGCAGCTACATTGTGATATGGGAAAGATCCTAGACAGACCATACATCGATATAGAAGCGGACCAGCGGCTGTCAGGACTAGTCTCAACTCTTCCGGTGTTGTCGCGCTTAGGAACTCGATTAGGTCCGATATGTCCCAACCTTTATTAGTAAGACCCAAGCGATTAAAAGGGGTTCTAGAACTACCTACAGATCGATTGATCGCACGATGAACCAAACTTTTCAAATACCGTTCGTAGCCACTTGAGTTCCCCGAGAGACAGACAATGACCTTTGAATAGATCTTTGAACCTCTGACGAAATCGATCTGTAATAGGTGTTACGATAGGCGCACGATGAAGACGGATACTAACATGTACTTACCAACTGTATCAATTTGCGGTAGAGAATCTGTTGAGGACATGATTTCGAGACGAGGGTGAACTTGGTGAAAGACTGTGATGTATTGTAGTTTTGATGGCGAGGAGCAGGATCAAGCGTGTTGTGCACAAGTGGACGCATCCAGTATATATACAAAGCGATAAAGGAAAAGTAATGGTGGCAACGTTAAAATGTTCTAGAGTCAGATATTCCAGCTGCTTCCCCCTTCCCCGCATTGATTGGCCAAAGCTGGCCTCACCAACGTCATTCTCAAAAGCGCGTCGAGTTCTGATATTTCTTTCGAACGTCCACGTCCAGAATGTGACCTCTATCTTGCATGTTGGGAGCTGAATCTTTCTTGCTATCGAGGATTAAAGAACATTGCTCAAGGTCTCTTGCCACTCCGATGGATCAATGAGATGAATGAAGAGCAGCACCATTTGCCAAATGCGAAGGATATTCTACAGCCTAAGCACAGACCTGTAAGGTTCAACACAATTGACCCAGGTATCCTACCAAAAAAGCCTGGATTCCAACAAGCCTAGACGTGTAGCTGTGATTGCGATACGGAAGATCCGTGTGGCACAGGTGATTCTAGGTAGCAATGAGGCATGGTCCTTTCCTCGCCGTGAGGCACAGCGTCTTCGTCTCTAGAGCATCGCCAATCCTCAAATCTGGAAATGATACCCGTGCCTCACTGATTTTCCTTGCTGCAAGGATCACTGCTCCTTGAGTCCACCAGTAATTAAACTAGGTATGTGTTCATTTTGAGGCGCAAGCTAGGAACAATGGTACGGATACATCCACCGTGCCGGCCGTGCTTCACTAAAGTTCCTTGCTGCAAGTAGCACTGCTCCTCGATCCACGAGTAATTGAACCGAGTATGTGTTCGTTTCAAGGGGCGGGCTGGGAGTAATGGTATGGATACTTTTACTATGCCACCTGTGCCGTCCAATTTTCACCACCGGCAATCTCAAGGATCTTACGAATGTCTCTCCAAAGATACGAGCTTAGGCGGGCCGATGCGGAATGTCCAGAAGGCACATCAGATCACCTTCGCGTCCTGGTACACTGAGCGTGATCCATTAGAGATCTGTCTGCTGAGAAATGACATCTCATGTTGTTGAAGACTGCAAGCAGATCCTCAATCGATGCGATGTATCTTGGTAGCAAAATCTCCCCACTCTCTCAACTGAATAAAGTCTTAATCTCTGATCCTAACCAGGTCCCAGGTAACAAGCGGCACGTTCTATGTAAGTAGAAGAGATCAGCTTGTTAGGCCTTTCTGGTTTCAGATAGCGAGTTTGACTGGGCACTCCAGTCCCGGTGGTAAGCTTGGCATGACCGGATTGTAATATCTGGCATTATTAGTTGAAGTGTCTTCTGTCATGCTGAAATGAAGGTCAACTCACAACTTTTGCTTCTTCGTACCTCAAAACAGCACCCTTTGTATTTGCATGTTTCCTCTTCAATCTCTTGTCACGAATCCGTGCAGTAAAGCTGTACAGTCCTCGCTACAAAACGCCTTCAGCTCATTCAAATTCCAGAGTCTTCACCTCAAGACCTTGCTGCGGAAAGCCACGAACATGCGTCATAATATGGTCCTTGTGTGTTCTACCGCCCTTATTGCTTCTACGCTCGCCACACAAAGCACCATCGGCTGCAAGAACTGCCTCGACGACAGTAAGGATGATATTAGGTACGGCTGTTTCCAAAACTGCCACATAGCTTTCAATCCGAGCAGCTCTGAATATCAAGCCTGCCGCGATGGCTGCACAGAATTTGTATTCGAAGAACATTGTTGCACCTCTGAATCCTGCAGCAGCGATGCCAACACCTGTATGGCTACCTTCTTCACGCCACCCAAGAGAAGCAGACGCCTTGATCGGAGGCTCAAGTCCATGAGTTTAGTCCATGATCCAGACATCCCATCTATGGAGCCGGGCGCCTTGATTATACGCGACGGTACAACACATCTTGAAGTTAGGGTAGATCCCGGGAAGGCGTGTTGTATAGCCGCCCAGACAATTTTGAGTCAAGGCGGAGCTAGAGTGTTACCTTTAATTACGGGACAGATCTGGTCGGACGACACCGCGGCCGGACTGGTTCTGGTTGCGTTTGGACTGGCGAGTGGATGGGCTTGCAAGACAGTGTACGGGGAGAGTTGTATGTTCGCCGCTCCGGGTCTTAATGCGCCTCTTGCAAACGGTCCGATTGGGGCGCCGCCTCCACCTCCTGCTCCACCTCCTTAAGCCCGATAGCTATAGATTCCATGGCATGTGTAAGTGATGGAGTAGATAAGTAGATTTAGCGGCAACTTCAGGAGCATTTCGACCACACAACACCGATTTTAGCTTTTTTCCTCTTGACTTTTTTGCCTTTGCTTTTGCGACTCCATTGAGCGAGTTCTCCTAATGCAGAGCGATTCCTTGAAAAGAACGAACATAGTCCGTTCTGCAATCAACCGTGACATCTTTCTAATGGATTAATGGGTGCGAGAGACTGTCAGGATGGAAAAAGAAAAGAGTCACATTTGATAAGACATGAAATCCTTAGAGTAGTAGAAAGCCCATTTCGGCTCACCAATGACAAGGTGTGAGTATGAAACCTCTGCAATGCGTACCTTTTCCTCATGAAATGAAAGAATATTGCGAAACCTGTCTAGAGACGCCCAGCGGATCAGAGGGCAATCAACCGAGCCCACCTGCCTCAGAGCCATAGGACTTTCATTAGTAATTACATAAAACTCCAATGTAGAATCGATGCGGCGTAGGCGGCACAGACAATCAGCCAGTCGTTGATATTTCTTTCGGCACTCAAAGTCTGTCTTCTTTTACCTCTTTAAAGTTTAGGACTTCAGTTGTCTAATAGTCCGACGCTTGCAGCCTCCCTATTATCTCCGATGCTACAAGGCATGAAGCCTTAACGAGCGCATTCCATCAAGTTAGTCGTTGACGCATGCTCTTTCCAGACAGCACTTAGATCCTTGCAAAAGCGCGAAGTAAATGAGAAATATTGCTAATTAGTTCTTATTCCCGCACCTGCTTTAGACGTCAACTTGTTCTAACCAGGAATGCCCGCTACAAGCTTGATCACAGGATAATGGCTACCCCACAAATCCAGCAGCATATGACAATTGCAGGCATCAACGTCTACCGTCTTACTGCAATCATCTTCGCATTGGGCGTCGTACGCCAGCTTGGTCCACAGTCATTACGCAGCGTCCCTTTTTGGCTTCCCGCCCGAGCTGCCAACCTTCTCCTGAACAGTCTTATAGGATTTGGCACTCCATTTTTTGCGTGGAATATAGTGGCCAATGAGCATCCTGTGATATTTGGGAGTCGACTCGTCAACAGAATCGTCATCGATCGCCTCGTCGTCGGGATTGCCGCTGTCTGCATTTTTGCGACGGTGCTGCAGCCAGGTACGCTGAAAACGGCCTTACTCTGGGCTACAATCGGTTCTTGCTGGGTTCTCGGGATCGTAGTCACGCCCTCAGAGGTCAGCAAGATGGGACTGCGATGGCTGGGTAGGGGCTTGGCTATGGAGATGATATAGATTGTACAGCAAAGGGAAACGTTGCGATGATCACACGATAGCGGTGCGATTCTATTGTGGAAGACGTGAGAGATATGCTTTCGGAGGTAGTGGGAGTTACGTATTTCATGACTAGGCAGGTACACGAGTTATTTCTAATGACAACATCTGTAAGTACAAGATACGGAGCAAATCGCTCTCCACCTGCAGAGGTTGTCGCGCCAAGAGGCGGGAACTGCCACCCTTCACCGCTCTTGCCGTGGCACTGGGGACTGGACTGGGCTGAGAGTCTTAAACCCCAAACCTCCCAAGCTATGCAAAGAAGGGGTAGACTACGGCGTTTTATAGGCATGGTGAGAACCCCTTCTGTCGATTCTTCTCAATTCGCGCTCGATCCTTCATCGTGATCCTCGAATTGCTCACTAGGCTCTCCCGAACTTGCGGAACCTACGAAGTCAGATTCCAAACCACTTCCACTGCCAACAGGATTTGACCAAGGTGGAGAGTGCCCAAACCCTGAAAGTGTCAAAGTCTTCGAAATGATAGCTCAGGACTGCATTCTCCAGGTTAAGTAAGTAAGCGCTGGAACCAAGAAGAGAGAATGATGTCTATCCTTTCATTTCCTAGAGAACTGTGCACGATGCCCATTTTAAGCGGTGAATGCGACGCGGAATCTAGACATCCCCCCATAGCCAAGTTTTTGAGCCGCGGCGATAGGATGTGGCGGACGTATCAGGCTGTGGCGGCCTCTGCCTATGATTCCTCATTCGACATCTTCGATCTGTCCTGCGCAAGCGCCTTCAGGTCGTTGACGCCTGGCCCAAATTGAACAGCAAAGGTCTCGAGAAGGTCAACGATAGCGTACCATGGCTCAGAGAGCCTACTCCCTTCTGCGTTCATAACTAAGCGAACTTGGCGCCACCGTTCAAGGAATCGGACCTCGGATGAAATATCATCCGAGGTTATGTAGTCGTAATTGAATTGATAATCTCCTGCTCCTGAGAGCCAAGATCGCGGTAGTCTTGAGGCCGCGCCATGACGAATCAAGATTGCAATTGCGTTGAAGTAAGCCTGCTTCTCGAAGGCGTTCCCACCATCGATCGCAAGCCAGTCCGCTACGAATGAGAGAAAGAGGGCCCAGACCGATACGCCCTCAAAAACGTCATTAGGATTAGCCCCGTATTCCAGAACTCGGTTCAGAAGCTCGGGATTCGGGGCAGAATTTCCAATATTGAGGGTTTCTGGCGAGTGTGCGAACCTTGGCCGGAGGATATAATCCAAAATAGGACGGCCTCGTTTATTTCTGACTTGCTCTGGTGTCATAAATGCCATGATGTAGCCATTTAGGTCAAAATCAATTGCCAACGTGAGGAATGAGCTCCTCTCTTCCTGCCAACCAGCACATGAGGAGCCGATGTACCAAGAACTCTCCGAGAACTCGTAATTTTGGAAAAGAGTCTCAATAACGGGCTGTATCATCGTTGCGGCGGTAATTGATGACGGGGTGTCTTTCCAACTCGGCAACGAGAGAACGCTCATAAGGTAACTTGCAAGGCCAAGCGATAAGTTCGGGCCAGTCTCCGCTGCTTCAAGTGCCATCATTTGTGCAATCCTGGCGTTCAAAAGGAACATTCTCGCGTCGTACGGTCCGTTGGTATACTGATGTAATACACTTTGAATCTCTGGAGTCAGTAGGAAGTCCCGGCACGTTCGGTGAAGAAATTCCACTTTTATCATAAATGGACGCAGGAGGCCTCGCCCTTCAAAAAGATGAGGATATATCGATGGTTCCAAGACTATATCGCGCTGGGGAGCCCTTGCTTCGTTGCTTTCTGAAATCTCCGAATCGTCTATTATCAAGAAGTCATCAGGCTCGTACAGGCATTCCAGTAGACCCATGCAACGACTGTTCAATCGCCGAGCAGTTGAATCAATGAGAAATTTGAGTCCCTCGCGATCGAGAAGATCGAGACCACCAAATTTGTATCGCTTTGTGAGCACAAAATCGGGAAACCCTTCATCAGTAAATGACAGGTCAAGGAGACGATGAGGATGCAGTGATACGAAATCGCGTTCCTCGTGGAGCGTGATCTGTAAATACGTAGAAGCTTCAAGACGGTTTTGGGGGCTAATCGAATCCATCAAACGCTGAAAATACTCATTTAAATCCGCTGGAATTCCGTCAAGTGTCTTCCACATGGCACGAACGCCATCTCCATCTCGAAGGCCTTTGAGTAGCTCTCGTACTACCAGTCGAACCCACAAGAAGACGCCCGCAGCTTTTCTTGTAATAGTTGAGATGAGACTCTCTGCATTGTTGCGGTCGTGACGAAGCAAATATTGGAATCGCTTGTGACTGCGAAGCTGTGACTTGACATACTTACTAATGTCATCATATGTGAGATCCTCGAGCCTCAATTGGGGGATGTCGCTAAACGAATCGCTGAAAACATTCCAAGGTCTGCTAGACAAGCAAATCTTGACGTTCTCCAAACTTGCAAGATCCGTCAATAGATCTACAAGCTCATCCCGCATTTCATCAGTGCCCTCGAGCTCGTCAAGACCGTCCACAAGCAAGAACACCTTGGAAGACTTTCGGACACTCAGCATGTATTCCCGCAGCGAATACCGCAAGTCTGACTCGGTCCATTCGATCGTCCGATTCACGGATGTCCGTGCGGCTCTCCATTTCCCAAGTGGTACTACCTGTGGGACTAGATTGGGCGTTTGTTCAAGTAGTTGCATCAACAGGGATCGAAGGAGACCGTCCATAGACTTTTGCAACTTATTCCCTGGACCCCAAAAGAACCACTGTGCTTTCAAAACGGTACAGTCGGCAGCCCAGGGAAACATATGGTCCCGAACGCTGATATTGTCGTCCAGGAATCGCATCAGTGTAGACTTTCCAGATCCTGGCTTACCACAAACCCAATAGATCTTCCTGGTCTCCATCTTGGAGGACAACCAAGCAACCATGTCATCTCCTCGCCGTCTCTGATCAAGCCCAGGGCGTAGAATCCATCGATAGGTCTCATTATGGGCCTCGTGGATCTGATGTCTACGCTCCTGGACTTGTGGGAAGTGAAGGCTATCCAAAATCTTTTGCTGGGCATCAGCCACCTGACGTTCTTCTGTGAGGGCCTGAACATCATTGTGTTGGGAAAGTATAGAATTCAGCTGATCAGACAAACTTTCTAAAAAGTCTCGATTTGACACGGCGAATTGCAGGATCGTCTGATTCTGTGTAGCATCCAGGCTAGTGCGTTCGAGTTGCTCCGCAAGTAGTCTGATCTCATCCCTTATCGAGCCGGAGGAGGAATTGACAGCATTCAAAATGCTCCCTTCCACGCGTGTAGTGGATCGCAGTATTTCACTTTGGCTTGTTGACGTGGCCTGCTTGGAACTGAAATCGACACGTCAATAAGAAGAATCCTAGACATCTTCATACGTTTCGAGACGCACTTCATGTACACTAAGAATGCGACATTCAGGTTGTCTCGCGCTTTCGAGAGCATGTTCTCCATCGCTTCCATCTTCTCTTTGTACCACAACGTCTTGATGCTCATGCGTATAGATTCTAGCATTGCGTGTCTGTTCTTGATCTTAAGCCGATCAAGAAAATCTATGAAGTCATTTGATAATCGTAAGCACTCTGCGTTAGCTTCCAACAGGCGGTTTTCGGTAGTGCTCAGAGAGTTTGATCCTCCCAGCTTAGGCATTGAAGCCCGTAAATCCGCATTGAGATTTCTTAGAGACTGCAGCACATTGCGAAGGTCTTGGTGCTCAGTAAGAGCTCCATCCGCAGCTTTTCGGTAATCCAGGGCGTTGTTTAATACTTTTGATCCCAGCTCAATTATCTGTAGCACGTTGCAAGCAACAGAGAATGCGCTCAGTGGTTCGAGGACCATTGCGACTCCAGCTGGTCTTGTGAAGACCACCTATCATCAGGAGATAGCTCCGTACTGGATCATTGCCTTTAATTCCCGACGCTGATTGCACTGCTGTCCATTATCATAGATGTCTGGAGCTTCGAGGTTTTAACCCAAGGCCATGCTGAGGTTAGCCTACCGATGAATTGCCAAGCGCGTTATGTGCTTGGTAGCATGGCCAGCCTCACCAGCCAGGCGCTTGCTGCATGGTCCATGTGTTCGAAGCAGAGCTGGACAAGAAACACAAAGCTGGTACTCCGTGCCGGGGTTGCGGTTTTGCAAGCAGGACAGGCTAGCGCTCCTTCCACAGCCCCACTTGTGCTTTGCTGTTGGTCTACCTAGGTACCGAGTGCATTGGAATGAGATGACCATTGGCATTGGGTGCTCTGCATACCATCTGAAAAGGGTATCGATGCCGATTTGTACATATTCTAAAGTGAGAGGCCGCTGGGTGTCCGCAAATCGCGTTTCTTCTAATCGAGCTTCACGTTCTCCATTTTCCTCGGCGTGTGATCTGCAGAAATCCTTATGAATTGAGGTCGCTGCAGGATCACCATGGAGGCTCGTAAAAAATTGAAGTCCGTTGGCGTTTTTTTTTCCTCTTGGTAATCACCTGTAACTCTCACGATGCTGGCTATGCGAAAACGTGAAAGTCGTTGCCGTTCATCGGACAATGAAGGATTGCGAGTTAGGCACGGGTCACCTTCGCGTCCTTACATAACGCCAGGCGCCTAATTCTTGTTTCGGTGTTGCTTTTCCCGTCAACATTCCGTCCCACAACGCCAGGCAGTGCGATGATAACCCAACAGCCCTACCTAAGTAGTAACTATATCCATTAGCTGACGACGAATGTCATGATACGCTCAAATTTTCTCCTTTCGACTCCAGCCATTGGCGGGATTCCGCGTTCGAGAGAGCAACGCCGATGGCGTCTCATCCAGGAGCGGTCCTCCGAAATGCACCCCGCAACAATGAACCGATCGTAGTATGACGTACTTCATGCGCAGATACCTCAGTATGCCGATAGACATCCGAGGCCAGCTTTTGTCTTTGATAAGACCCTGCAAAGCGACTGTCTCTCTGCATGCAGGTCTCAAGACGTATTCCAATCACTTCAATTCCACGGCTCAGATCCCATCCCACCATCGTAAAGCCAGCCAAGCATTTGCGCACACTCACAATGTCTTCAGAGCAGGAGCAGCGCGCCCACGATCCCAAAGCCATAGAACAGATGATGGACTCGGAGAAGCATGTCCAACGCAATCCACATCCTGACTTCAAGAGCGTCGAAGCAACGCGGCCGGATTGGATTGAAGATGACAAATGGGTATTTACGAAAACTCGAAAGCCGGACTGGAAATTGGGCGATGGTCCAAACGATGGTGGGGAGTGTCTAAAGAAGGAACATGTGGAGATTGATCCATATGCTGAGGGCAGGCCGGCGGTGTCGAACTACAAGCTGCTCATCAGCGGAATAATACCCCGACCAGTCGGCTTCTGCAGCACACGCTCAAAGGACGGTAAGCGAGCACTACCTCATACAACACTTCAAACCTCTTCGACCCGTAACCTAGCCAATCCCCTTCAAACATCGTATGCGATTACTCAAACGATCTAATCTAACCGCATCCACACCCTAGGTCAAAGCACCAACCTCGCCCCCTTCTCCTACTTCCAAGTCATCAACCACGACCCGCCCGTCTTCACCGTCGGCTACGCAGGCGGCTTCGACAAGGCCAAGGACTCGCTGCGCAACCTCACCGACTCCGGCGAGTGCACGCTCAACATCATCTCGGAGCACTACATCGAGGCGGCCAACAGCACCTCCATCAACGCGCCCTACGGCGTCTCCGAGTGGGCCCTCAGCGGATTGCACCCGGCTAAGTCGAGCGTGGTGAAGGCGGATCGCGTCAAGGAGGCGGTGTTCAGCGTCGAGGGGAAGCTGATGGAGACGAGGGAGTTTGAGAGTCGGGCGACGCCGGGGAAGAAGACGGGGGTGCTGGCTATCATTGAGGGGGTCAGGTTCTGGGCGAGGGAGGACGCGATTAATGAGGATAGGAACTTGATTGATCCTGCGGTAGGTGTTTTGTGAAGTTAATGCTTAAGGCGTGGCTGTGCTAATGGCTTCTTCTTTAGGTGTTACGGCCGATGGCGAGACTGGGCGGTATCACGTATGGTCGTATGCACGAAGGGATTGAGATACCCAGGCCAGATTTTCAAGAGAAGACTAAGCATGATCATGCGGAAAATTTGATAAAGCCGAAATTAGAAGGGCAGTAGAGCTGCAGAAGAAGACATTGATCAATTGATAGAGCATAGAGTCTGGAGACTAACAAGATACATAGAGTACTATGAAAGTACTCGGGCCGTTGATTGAATTGCAGGAAGCTCCCGCGTCAAGAATTACATCCGCACCTTTCAGGATCGTTGCAGTCTCTCAGCACAACACGTTAGAATGCCTTGGAGGTCATGATCTCGCCATACTTGTGAGTATCTTGTTGAGACATTCGTTCGAATTGATCGGGCCCCAGTTCTTAATACAGCCCACCCATTGCCCGCCGGAACGTCTGTTGTCCCTTCTCGAGCATCTGTTTGCGCTCCTCGAGAAATGTCCGTCTGCTGACTATATCGTCCGGTTCCGCGGCGAGAAAGGCTACCTCATTATCACTGAGGCCCGCAATGATAGAAGGGGACAAGACGCTCGTTGGGAGCGGATCGACAAGATGACGCTCAATGACTTGTTTAGTAATCACTCCAATGAAGTATTTCATTTCATCCTGCGGGTCGAATTAGTCTGGTCATTGAATTCTGTAAGTTTATTGCTTACCTTGTAGTAGGCTTGCTGACTATCCAAAGCCTCTATGGCGGAGAATCCATCCATATCCAGTACGATCGTTTCGTCTAGTGCCTGCTGAAGCTTCTGTGGACTGATGAAGGACTTGGTGGTTGGTCCGAGAGTGCCCTTATTGAACTGCTGTACATTGAGAAACTCTGTTGCAGTGGTCGTTGCTTTGTCCAATAGCCGACTGTAATTTCTTCTTCGCTCCTTCTGAATTGTCATTGTGTAGTAGTGGTTGTACGTGATGGGATGACGACTCTTATCTTTCAGTACTTTGGCCAATTCCGCACGACTTCCTATAAGCGCATTGTTGAGAGCATTTTCAACTTTGAATTCCCATATTCGACCGCACACGTCTTCTGTTGCCACATTTTCGAGGGCAAGACGGACAAATTTAGTGCATTTCTTCGCGATTTCATCAATATGGTCGTTGGCCAGCTTCTTCCATGGCTCAGACTGTTCCCAAAACAAGTGGCTAATGAGCATTGGATTGAAATTTCCAGGAAGCTCACGTCCACGGGACCGCTTCAGCACTTTGAGTACCCAGTCTTCGGCTTGTGTACGGGTTAGACGTATGGGTCCGGTAGTCAAATCGTGTCTTCCGCCATCGTCATCTTCATGGGAATGCGAATCGACTGGGGGCTTGGTAGCCCCACCATCCAAGTCAGAATCTTTGTCTTCAGGCTCGCCCAAGGAGTCGATAACATAATCTTCGCCTCCAGACCCATCCTTAGGTACAATGCCTTCCTCTATAGGCCGACTTGACTCCTTGCGGCTGACTGAGTACTTATGGCCACGGAAGCGCATACTTTTAGCAAACTTCAAGTTGAGATCCTGTACCACCGCTCGCAATCTTCTGAGGTTTGTCGTTGCACTGAGCGAAGTCTTAGTGTCGATGGGTCCAAAAAACGCCTGCTCATAGTGCCCCATAACAGCAGAACTGACAAGCTCATAAAATTCCATGCTGATTGCAGTTAAAAGCTGACGCTGCTCTGCAATAGTCGCACGTTTTGCCCCTAGTGCTGATAGTTCGCTTTCCGTCTTGCTCAGTTCATCTAGAAGCTCTTTCTTCAGATTGGGGAGTTCCTTCTTCAGATGATTGTGTAGCAACTTGCTGAGCTTTGTCCTCAGAGTCTCGATTCCCAGCATGTCGCGCGGGAGATCTTGGTATGTGCTAGTCGAGAAGAAGACCTTCTCAGCCGAGTTCCGCTCTTGAAAAGTGCATGACATGGCATCCTCAGAGCGGTTCTTGAGCATGTGCCACCCGAGTCTGAAATAGACCGATTTTTTCTGTGCCAGAGATACCCACCATTGCTCGTTTGCTGAACCTTTGACTAGCCAGTCGGGTTTGGTGACTATGCCAAGAGTGCGACTGCCGTCTCTGTCAACGTCACGACAATACCGAGAGACGATCTGATTGTTGAAGTCATTCTTTGCTGATACGACAGCAAGAATGATGGTCCGCTCATTGGCAATGTAATCCTTGACAAGCTGCTGTATCAGATCGACATCAGCATCCGTTGCTTCACTGCTGGAAGCTTGAATGACGCCAGGCAAATCGACCAACGTAAGTTGGGGACGGTCCGGTCCACAGATCTCCACTCCCAGGACATCTCTGGTGAAAGCCTTCGTCGCCGAGTTCTTCGCGTTGTCTAGGCCCATCAGGATAGTAGCCTCTTCAACTAGACCAGCAAAGTCACGTAGATTCTCGACTCTTTTGCGGAAGCCATGAAGCTTGTCTTGCTCTGCTTGAGGTCTAGTCTTGTCGGGGGTGATCGTAGTGGTAACAGCTGTCTCATCGTCTCGTTTGAGTATAATCTCGGTGGCGAAGCGAGTGCAAAGGTTTTCCTTGCGAGGAAAAGGGATCTCCGTAATCGCTTCCAGTACGGAGCTTTTCCCAGAGGATTGATCCCCACATACGACAATCTGAGGTAAGTTGAGGATACTGCTAAGGCCGCTGCGCCGGAACCCGTCTACAACATCCAGGACTTTGCGTTGTTCAGCGTTTTGCAAGGTGTCCAGGGAGGTGGTACTAAAGTTAGAGTCCATAGCTGAACAAGATCCTCTGCAATTTGATGAAGCAGTGTAAAACTTGCTGAACGAAACTCGCTGAGTGAAGCGTGGGAGTTTCTAGGTTACAGCGTGCGAGCTTTCAACACGAAAATAGCTCGTGCGTTCGCTTAGGTATGTATCAGGAGCAGTGAACATGTGAATGACAGTAAGTAACACTGTTTGACGTGTTATATTGCGCGACCACCCCATGCAGGCACCCGCGAGGATTAAATTTGTACGCGTTTGTAACACTCGCATCGAAATAGAAATCTAAACCTACATTAACCAGTAATCATGCAAAAGGTGAAATAGTGACCAACTAAACCTCCGGTTCCTTCCAGTTGCCAGTGAGTCAATGATACAAAACCCGGTCACTCTAACAGCCGTTCGTCGTACACCTACCCGTATTCCATAGATCCTGTAATCACAATCTCAACGCCCGAAACACCGTGCTTGCCCGAGCAGAATTCATAGCCTCCCCTCGTCGAGGTCCTTCATCCCATTCATCAGAGGCGCGGTATCTATCTCCTTATCTATCTTATTAGCTGTGTTTTTCGTTGAAGGTCCTTTTTTAAGGGTGTCTTCCGCGAAACTGTTATCATTGGAACCATCCTTGGAGTCATAGAGCTTGTCCAGCTCCGATTTGGTAGGTGACTCTTTGTCAAGTGCATCTTTCGCGAATGAGTTCTCAGTCGAACCGTCGTAGAGCTTGTCCAGTTCAGACTTAGTAGGTATGTCCTTGTTGGGAGCATCCTTTGCGAAAGTGTTGTCAAAGGAGCCGTCCTTTGCATCATAGAGTTTGTCCAAGTCTGAGCTCGAAGGTGTGTCCTTGGTGGGAGTATCTTGTGCAAATGAGTTTTCGAGCGATTCATCTTGCGACTTATATAGCTTATCCAGATCCTCCTTGGTGGGTACATCATCACCATCATCCTTTGTGCCCACGTCCTTTGTAGAACTAATCTGAGTTTGTGTTTTGTAAACGCGGTCCGGTCTCCTTAACGGATGAGCCTCAGTGTTGAGCACAAATTCATCCAAACTGATTAAGTCAGGATCTGAGAATAGGAGATAGAAATATTTCAGGGTTTCGGCAGTCCAGAAACTTTCCATTCGGTCTTGGAGTTGGGGCTTCCCGCTGGCACTCAGTTGTGTGCAGTCCGTGAGACCTGCGTGTGCAATCTGCGTTGTTGTGTGTTCGATGATACTGTTGAACATTTTCCACGCCCGATCAGGCAATGAAGAGTCTCCAGTTAGACGATACAGGATCCAAACACTCTCAATGGCTTCAGGACGGAGAATGTAGCGGGTGTCATCAACCTTGGTGACACCTTTGGGCAAGATGCCGGCTTTGATGCGAGCCTCGGCCGTGTTCGGGTTGGGCTGCTTCGCAAGAACAGCGTCCATCCACTTCTCTTCGTCAAATGGACACCTCTGTGAATCGTCGCAGGGCACAGTATGTATTATTTCAGGCATGACACCAAGAGGAAAATTATCGTAGGCCCACATACAGCCTTCATTGAGTTGTTTGGCAATCTCGAGATCTTCACGACTATTGAAGATTTTGGCTCCGATTCCGACCATGCCAGCTGCAAAGCAACCTAAATGCTGAGCTTCGGGGTTGGTCTTCAATTCGTTCTTGGGCGTAGAGCCACTAGTGTGGACTTGACCAGCAAAAAGAATGGGTACAGGATCGGGAATCATAGGGCGGTAGAAGATATGAGCTTTCATGGCAGTAAGAGAACGCTCATAAAGCGTCTTGTATTGCTGTGAACCACCGCCAAGAAGGACATGTTGCTACTGCGTGTTAGCAGTAACCCGACGATCAGAAATGAAATTGCTCGCGAAGAATGATTCTCCTCACCTTGGGCAAATATTCATACAAGGAGTCTACCATCCCCCCAATGGTAAACCCAGTCCCATCCATAAGATTCATATCTTTTGCATTTACGCCAACAGCAAAGAGGCCGGGGAGATGGGTTTTCATCTGCTGAGATTCAAAAAGATTCATGATACGTGCTATCGCATCATAGTAGCGAGAGTCTTTTGTCAGTTGACTTAGACGCGTAAATTCTAGTGTGAGTGATCCAAGCTCTGCAACGAGCATTGACTCGTGTGCTTCCTGACGTACTCCATCGGCAGCAGCTTTGAAGTTCCATCTGGTAATAGGCATTCGGTTGGGAGTGTCAAACGCCACATAAAGCATTTCACCCATCTCTTGAGCCTTTGAAAGCAATTGTGGATATTTTTCGCCGCTGAGATCATAGGCCGCGAGGAACCCCCCTAGATACCTAATAGTTGTCTCGAAGACATTGAGTTCATCGATTGCACAGTTCGTGAAGTCGATCTTGTCGATTGCCTTGACAGCTTCATCAAACTCATCGTACAACTCCATGATCCAAAGGGTATCTAAAGATAATTAGACTAAGGAACAAGAATCGTCTTCCTTGATTACGAACCAAGAGAATCTACGAGAGTAGCAGCCCAGCCGCCAAAAGGATTGTTTGCAGTTCCAGAAACCGGAGCAACTTCATCGCTGAGCCATGCGTACTTCTTATAACCGTTCCAAGCATGTGTAAAATTGCCCTTGACAGCCTCCAATCTTTCAAGCCGAGTATTCTTCATCGCTGTTGTTTCTGATCCGAATACATGTTGTATTCTTGGTATACTGTCTGGGACAGCTGACGGAAGCTCTTTTACGTTTTGGACAGGATATCTTTGCGGCACATGGGCCCACTGGAACTTTCCATTGCTTGTCTTTTGGCCTGGTTTTGCTGCCTGTGGCGTTTTCCCAACATTGATTCCGTCTGAGTCCAATCGATCAGTGTCGACATGCGGAACAGCTGGCGATGGTGGATTTGGGGCAAGGAATGGATCTGCTTGAGGGCTCTTCCCGCTTGGATGGGGTTTTCCAAGGTAGGGTCGTAGGTGAGTTTGGGTTCTATCGTATATGTCGGAGGGATATTGGGAGGTGAAGAATAGAGTGACAAGTACGAGGCCCGCTAGAAGGACGGTTATCTTCCGCTTCGAAAGAGTAATGACCGCCATATCGCGTTCTTCATCATTCGAGTGTGATAGCGATCAATTGATTGCAGATTCAGGTGAAGGGACCTGAAGACAATAACTGGGTTTCGCCGCCAGGCCGTTAAAAGGTCCCTGCGGCAGGCAGCCGAGGCGAGCCACACACCACCCAGAACCAAGCCTATGTCTGCTTTTTCAAAGGAGATTGTACGGAGTGCTGGATGTACAGTGCATTTGCCTTCAGTAAATTGGGATTATGTCGAAACCGACTGGTCTTGATGTTCCACGTTTGCCTATCTCATATCGAAGGCTGATGGAGCGAGTTACTCTCCTTTTTCTAGAAGCACCGAAAAGCCAGGAGCACCCGGACTAGAGATTCCAGCTAGCAGATAATTATCAACTATAGAACACGAGATAAAACACAGATAGTGAGTCTTGTATTTCCTCTCGACCACTGATTAGGTAGCTTAACTCAAAATACATTAAACAATAGAGATATGAGTCCAATCCTTTTCCGTTCGCCATAAGCAAATTAATCTTTTACTTCACAGAGAACCCGTCCAGCCTTTCGACAATAAACATTGAAACTCCCCAGTTCGCTCGAAGAGATCGATACAACCTCCCTCAACCTTCCCCGGGGCACCTCTTTTCTCTCACGGAGAATTCGGCCCAGGCGCACAAAGGGCTTCTTGCGCCTCCCATGTACTTAGCAACACCCCACTCGCCCAATCGAGCCCATTCGCTGCCGCGAAGTCGTTACTGACCAGCCCTGCAAAGCTAAAGCAATTGTAACCCGCTCTCCCTGCTCCCAAACTCGGTGGTTCCAATACAACCATGCTGCAGTTGCCTGTGCCAGTGGTCGCCCCGGAGCCCGCGACATTGTAATTTACGCACTCCGTGACGCAGGAAGCGAGTGAGTAGGGCGCAGCGTGCGAGGAATTGCTCAGGAGCGTGGAGGCGCCGTAGTAACCGCCGCAGACGACGCGGTAGTATTGGTTGAGGGTGAGGGCTGTTTCGCCAGAGGAGCCTGGGCATTGTGGGTCCGGCTCAGGAGAGGCAGTGGGATTGGCGCAGTACGTGTTATAGACGGGGGAGGAAGGAGTCGTCGTAGAAGTTATCGTGGTTGTTATTGTTGGAGTCGATGTCGAAGTCGAAGCCGATGTCAAAGCCGATGTCGAAGTCGAAGCCGAAGTCGAAGCCGAAGCCAAAGTCGACGTCGATGTCGATGTCGATGTCGATGTCGAACTCGAACTCGAACTCGAACTCGAAATCGATGTCGTGCTTGTGCTGGTGCTCGTGCTCGTGCTGTAGCCTGGAGGGAAGATGGTGATGGTAACCGTACCGGGACATGTGGAAGTCATTGCTGTCAACCAACTTAACAAAAAGTACACGGTAAAGGGAATTATCAGAAAAGTTAATGAGCGAATTGGAAGTTGGCTAAAGTACGGGTATGACGTCTGTCATTGATGGATTCTTTCAACCGGGCAATACTGACATGATGCCGTAGAAACCCAACCTAGAGTAACACCTATCATCGCTACTAAGGTTGTCACTTTCATCATGGCGACCGAACCTTCAGTATAGCAGACCTTAGCCGGATTATCTTAATCAATTGTGAAGAGAGAACTTGTAGATGAGGATAAGCGAAAAGAGTCCGGTAAAAGCGGCATAAAGAGTGACGACGTCCACAACCGAGAACAAGATTTGGTGAGAGAGATGCGGAGGGGCATGGTGAGGTGTTGACTTAGTAACGTGTCATGCTATATTTTCTCTCTGTGGAATGGAGGGACATGAGTTTGCTTGTGGAATGTTGGAGGTTTACTTAAATAGGAAATATGTAACCAGTGCAAATCCATTTTGGCGACACTAGAAATAACGGTAGCCTCTTCAGGAGATCTTTGCGTATGTTGGATGGGGAATTAGAGTGTAAATGATTAGAGTGTAAATAGACAGGTCAGGTGGATTCATAAATCAGCTCTTTCGAGTCTGAGATGAGTTTGAACACGTACAAGAAGTACAAGAGAATCTTGTAGCTCAAATCATTGCAGTATCATACCTGTTTGTCATGAGCGTACTTCATCCTCGGGGTCTACAGAGCCCAAAGCTTGCCCAACTTTAACCTTTTGGCCGATATCTATATTCCACTTCCATCCGCCCACGCGTTTGTCCTCATCATCGTCCGAAAATCCTTCATCGAAGCTACGCCTTCTCCGTCCTTTAGGCGCTTCAAAAACAAGCACGATTGTGCTTCCAAGCTGGAAACCACCCATTTCTTCTCCTCTCTTCAGGGCATGGCCTCCGAGTACTTTGCTCGCCGCGTCATAGTACGCTTCTGCAAATCCTGAGTAAGGCTCACCTCGCTGTTTAGCTCTCTCGGCCTGACGATCAGCCTCTGTATCTGTAGTGAGAGAATTGGTTCGTAACTCCTTGTCGAAGTTAATCTTGATGGATCCAACATTCGTCGCGCCTACAGGAGTGTAGCTAAAAAATCCATGCCGCCACCTGCCCAGTAGCACAACTCGTTCGTTCAGGACAAAGAGCCCTGGAAGGGTACGCTGAAGGTAAGGCGAGACACTATAAAGCTCGCCTGCAAAATGTCGCCTTGATTCGACAACCCAAGATACGGGGCTATGGAAGCGATGATAATCGCCTGGTGCAAGATAGACGACGCAATAATACAAGGCCCTGGGGACGGGCGAGGGAGCAGGAGCCCACCAGGGACGGGACGGATTGGCAAGAGCGAGATCAGCTCGGACTTCAGATTCAGACGAGGGTTTGGAGGTTGTGGACTGATCCGTTGGAAGTCCTTGATTTGGTTCATCGGGATACTTTGTCCCGCCCGACAATAGATGGGGAAGAGTGTAGGAAATGCCATTCACGCGGGCAAATTCTTCGTCAGAGCGGATGACTTCCTCGTCATTAGAAGGATTGCGAGTGCGGAAAGGGGATGGCATTGGTGACTCGGAAGACATTGCAATATTGGAGCGCGTGCTGTGAGTGCTGGACTCGTTGGGCTGTTGAGAGCCAAGGAGAGCGTCAAGGCTGTAGGTTACGCCCTTGACTTGCTCAACTTCGCCGTGTTCAATCATACCAAATTGAATGATTTTTCCATCAGCGGGAGAGAGAATGGCGTCAGGATTGGGGTCAAGAGGTCGGCATCCAGGCTTCAGTTGACGATAGAAAAAAGCGGCCAGGTTTGGGTACACATGTAGATCTGGTTCTGCGACCTCATCAAGGTTTACGCCGAATATCCATGAATAGAGCTTGAAGCCTGGAATCCGGAAATAGTACGGTAGCTCGATCTCGTTGAATTTGCCCCATAGGCGCGACAAAAACTTCAATGGTAGTGTCGACATAATCTGGACAGACCACGGTCCCTCAGGTCGAATACGAGGCCTCTTCTTTGGCCTATGCCCAGGTTCTGTATGCTCTTCGTTATCGAACTCATCTTGTTCCCTCTGTTGTCTTTGCCTTTCCTGAATTCTGTAGAATTGTAGAAACCCTAAAAAGCCCACGCCCGCTGCCACTGGAATTGGATACCATTCAATCTTTGTGTTCTTCCATGCGGTTCCTAATCTTGAACTGAAGCTTTCTTTCCTGTGTGGTTGTTGCTGCTTCAACCTGAATCCTGAAGTAGAAAAGGCATTTGTGCGGTCCGAATTAAGGAGTCGTCCATATCTCGCTGCTGGTCGACGAGAGCAAACAGAGACTTTTCTCCATGTTTTTCCTGGAAATCTTTGGTACGAGATACCATTTCGCAGCCCATAGGTAATGCTCGTCATTGCAGGGGCATCCTCAGTCTTGGTTGAGAGGTAAATAGAGGTGATTTAGGCTGGAGTCTGGGGGCAACCAGAAAACATCCTTGGCAGTGGATGAGACGATGATGCAAGTGGTCTGGACCCTAGCGAAGCTCGGACTCTCGATTTTCAAAGAGAACAGCAACACATCTGCGGCTAAACCAAACCACCTCCATCCTCACACCTTCCGCCCGTCGTTACGGATCGAGCCCTATCTGATGATTTGCATGCGCAGATCATCGCTGCCATGGCCCTCATTGCGCATTGAAGCAACGTCGAAGTCGCCCCATCTATCACGCCTAGTCCTGTTCTACATCGGAATACTTCATTATGGCATCGGCTTACCCTGAAGCCGAGGCTTCAAGCTCTTCACCTGGGAACAGAGTTACCTCTGGACTCATTGACTTGAAGATCCTGTCTCCTTCTGCGGAAATTCGAGATGGTCTTTCTTTCACCTCTCTTCCTCCATCGACGACGGTAGGCCAATTAAAGGAAAGAATTCGTGGAACTCTTCCTTCTCGGCCAGGTAATGACAGACAAAGATTGATATATCGGGGAAGGGTCATGGCAGATGAAACCCAGACTATGAGCTACATCTTCGGCGAGGAGGCCATCAAACAACAGAAAGAACATACGCTCCACTTGGTTATCCCAGATACCACCACACAGCCAGGGAATACGCCACCTCCAAATAATCCACACAGACAAGCTCAACCAACAACAAATCCCTTTCAAGGCTTCCCGCGTCCAAACCAACCCCCCAATACAGCTCCACTGGCAAATCCTTTTCGGACGATGACTGGACAGAGACCAGCTTCCGTCCCTCCCATGCAGGGTATTCACCCTCACAATACTCAAGTACCAAATGTCCCCACCATCCCCGCTCTTCAGCAACACATGGTCAATATGCATGCTATGCAGCAGCAGCTACATCAGGCACATCAACGAGCAATGGGGGCTCATGGTCACCAGAACAGTAGCCAAGGTCCACCTACCGATCAAGTTCAGGCAAATCATCCGGGCCAAACCGATGGCCAAGGGCAACGCGTAGGAGAAGGCCAGAATACCAATCAAAGCCAGCTTAACAGTCACCCTGGGCAGGGTCCCAACAACACTCAGTCCGGATCAGCTCCAAGTGGTCCAGCACAGTTTCCGGGAACACATGGAGGGCCTAACAACTTTACCAGATCAGGTGTTGGCCCGCGCGGGGAGAGTTGGACAGTTACATTCAATACGACTACTACAATACCTCAAGCTGCACATATGCCGGCGCAGGTACCCCACACGCACGGCCCGATGCCTGCACAAATGCCGTTCACGACACATTTTCCTTTACCATTCGGCCAGGTGCCTGGCCAAACGCCTGGTCAGATGCCTGGTCAGATGCCTGGCCAACTGCCTGGTCAAAACTTACAGTTTGGACCATTGCCTCCAATTGGGTTGCCACATCTACCTACAATGAATGCAGTTCAAGTTCCGCAAGCTCATGTGCTTGACGCGCAGATGACAGACCTAGAGCGATTTGTACAAGAGCAGCAACGTAGGGTTGATGACTTCACCTCGAATCCCACGGACCCTACCGCCAGCGAAGAAAGCGCCCGCATCCGGAATGACCTTCAAGACGCGATGACGCAACTCCAGTCACTAAGGGCTCAGGCAAGTAATATACCCAATCAACCGAACCACATCGCAAATCGCGACCCAGGGTCTTTACAGTTCCAAGGGAACAATCAGAGGACGACAATGCAAAACTCGGGAGAGACTGGTACAAACCAGCATATTGGTCGACAAAACGGCGCCATACTGCATAATTCTCCAAATGCCCACAATCATTCTGTCAATGCCGACACGTCAGCTCCAGCACCTCGTGTCTACCTACTCTCATCTCCCACAGGACCTGAAGCTCTGCTTTTATCACCTTCTGGCACGTACACTTCCTCAGGCGCTTCTCATCAGTTTTTGCCCCTCCAACAGAATGATCCCTATCAACAGCGTCTGCGCGGGTTTCTGCCCAACATGCTGCACCTGCCGATGGGCACAACACATCCTCAATTCCGTAATGCCTTCCACAGTCAAGACAACCGAAATAACTCTCCTAGCCAAGGGGCCAATTCCCCTCGCGCTGGTGGAGGCCATCTCAACAACCAGCAGCAACCAGCTCGAGCCAGGCAGAATCCAAATCTGGACCAAAATCACCAAGGCGGCGGTGGCCAGGTGCAGCAGCAGCCACAGCAAGCTCCTCAAGTCCCTCTCTTCCCCAATCAGCAGCCTCGTAACGTCGTCGCACCTGGACAGGTCGCCCAAGACGCGGCACAAGAGCAGCTGAATCTTGGAGCCATTGCCGGGCACGTCTGGTTTTTGATACGTATCACAGGCTTCCTCTGGCTATTATTCGGTGGGACTAACGCTGGATTCGTCCGTCCCTTTATGCTTGGCGTCGTTGCATTCTTAGCATATGCTGCTCAGCAGCAGGGACCTATCAGGCGGTTCGGCGAGCGTATCAGGGAACATGTGGAGGGCCTACTCAGGCCTCAGGAAGAAGCAGGCCAGCGTCGACGAGGCGAAGGCGAAGGGGAAGCACCTGCCAACGCGGGTGTCCAAGGTCAGCCCGCTGCACCTAACTCACCTACTACTACAGTGCATCAGGCTCCACGTACACAGAGCGAGACCCGACGAGCTTGGGCTAGGGCTCAACTGCTAGGTGTGGAGCGTGCACTTGCGTTATTCCTTGCCAGTCTATGGCCCGGTGTCGGAGAGCGTCATGTTCAGGCTCGTGAGCGAGAACGACGTCAACGTGAGGAGGAGGAAGCTAGGCAACGGAGGGAGCAGGAGGAGAGAGAGAGGCTTCGGATAGAAGAGGATGAGGCGAGAGCCAAGGCGGAGGAAGAGTCACGCCGTGAGAGCCCGGACACGGCAGAAACAGTTGGCCTGAGGTCCCCACCTCCGCCGGGCCAGGAGGAAGGGCTGAGAGAGAGAAGACAAGCGATGACTGAGGACGCGCAAGAAGCACATATACCGAATGGCTCGGCCGAAACAAAGCATAAGGGAAAGGAACCAGTACGAGGCGAGGAATTGGCAGAGGGAATCGGAAGTGGTGTAGATCCGAAGGGGTCTTATCTGCCTGGAGAAGGCCACCAGTCGTAGATGTTGTGTCACGTTTCTGTCGAAGTGTGGTGGGGCGTTGGCGATCGGAGTTGGACGTCCCTGGTATGCATAGACATCCTAAAACTCTGAGATGTTTGAGCGCGGTTTCGGCAGTACGGAGTTATAATGCCCTACGCAACTTGTGTAGAAATCGTTCTCGGCTGCAGAGTGCATATGTATTAATTGAACGAGTTCGCCGAAATACTAGACGAGGTTGAACGGTTCATCAGGTTAGATTCTATTCTCATTCCATTCCATTCCACGTGTTCGCCATCATGTTGCTTTTGCGTGTTCCGGAGGTTCTGGACGGCGTTCGATGCCCTTCTAGTCACGTGCAAGGCTGCTGCCCGCAGTCGACGGCCCACACCCGCAGCTCGCTTAATTCTCGGTCGATGAGCTCGGCCTCTTCAGAATCTTCACTTCCCCTCCCAAATCACTGCGCACCATCGCGTAAGGCCCGGCGAAAGGTATCAACACAACTCACAATTCACTTCTTCACTTGTCCTCGCTTACACACCCTACCCCGCCATTCAGCGCAAATATAAGTCCCGCAGAAAACCAAGATTTCAAGGGTTCGACGCACCCTCAACGATTCACTCCTCTACTACCTTTCTGACTCCCCCAAGTGATAACCCGCTCCTCTCCAAGACACCAGCACAAGATCGAGCAACATCCAACCAAACTTCGATCATGTCAGGTATCGATGTCGAAGCACTCCTCGAGTCCGCTGAGGATGCGAGCCGCCGCAACTCCGCCACACTCTCCGCCGAGCGTGATGGTGGCACCCAAGATGGCCGCACCGAACGCCGCGACCGCGACCGCGAACGGCGTCGTGACGACAGTAGAGATCGTGACCGGGATCGCACCCGTCGCGATCGATCTCGCAATCGTGGGAGGAGCAGCCGTGATGGAGGCGAGGATATGAGTGACAGAGGTAGTACCACTGGCAGCCACAAGAGCCGACGTCGGAGTAGGACTCGAGACGGCCAACACTACCGTCGAGATCGCTACAAAGACTCTCTTGATTTCGATGATGCTTACAAAGATTCAGGTGGCGACTACTATCGCGGTGGAGGTCGCGCTCGTTCCCGATCTAGATCCCCTCACGATGACAGGTACTACCGTCCCACTGGCCGTAGCCGCCGCGATAACGATGATGATACTCGCGAACGTCGCCGCGATACCGATCGTCGTGATCGTGACCGTGGTGGCCGCGACCGCGACCGCGAGCACGGTAAGCGCCGTTCCCCTAGCCAGCGTCGCAGGTCTCATACCCCGCCACCGACCGAGGATGAGCGTGATCGTCGCACCGTATTTGTACAACAACTTGCAGCACGTCTTCGTTCTAGGGAATTGAGAGCATTCTTCGAGAAAGTCGGCACCGTCATTGATGCTCAGATCGTCAAAGATCGAGTCAGTGGACGCTCCAAAGGGTCAGTAGCAATAATGTTCTTCCATATCCTATGGATCTTGGCTGACCGTGTACAGTGTTGGTTACGTTGAGTTCAAAGACGAAGAATCAGTACCAAAAGCGATTCAGCTCACTGGCCAGCAACTTCTAGGCATCCCCATTATTGCTCAGCTCACTGAGGCCGAGAAGAATCGTCAAGCACGCACTTCTACTGTTAGCGGCAACGCACATGCCAATGGCGTGCCATTCCACAGGCTCTATGTAGGCAACATTCATTTCAGCATCACTGAGTCTGATCTGCAGAACATCTTTGAGCCATTTGGAGAACTCGAATTCGTCCAGCTGCAAAAAGAAGACCAGGGCCGAAGCCGTGGCTATGGATTCGTTCAGTAAGTCCTGTCCTCCCGTTATGAGTCCTAAATAATGCTGACTGTTTAGATTCCGTGATCCAGCTGCTGCGAAGGAAGCTTTGGAGAAAATGAATGGGTTTGACCTTGCAGGACGGCCAATCCGGGTCGGCCTGGGCAACGACAAATTTACTCCGGAATCTACCCAAGACCTTCTGCAGCGCTTTCCCAATCAAGCTAATGGATTTCAAGGCTCCGCGTTTTCAGGGTCCGGAGGACGTGGCACCCAAGCTGGAGGTAGCAGTAACTTCGACCGCGCTGGTGGACGTGGTGATGATAAGGGTGCCAGCGGTGCAAGCGCACTCGATGATACTGACGTTGCAGGCGTCAATTTCTCCAACTACTCGCGTGATGCTTTGATGAGGAAGCTAGCGCGTGCAGATGAACCTGCTGAGTCGTCGAGTAGTACCGATAGGCGCTCAACCACGAGAACCCGGAATGAGAGGACGACGCTACCTGTAAATGTTCCCCAGTATAGCCGCTGCATCGTCTTGAAAAACATGTTTGGTCCTAAAGATTATGAGTAAGTTTTATTTGACTCCGTCCTGGTTCATCTACTGTTCATCTCTTAAATACAGAATACTAATTACTCATGTAGGAATCAAGACCCTACCGCCTGGAAGAAAGATTTGGAAAACGAAGTCAAAATCGAATGCAGCGACAAATACGGCAAAGTCGTCCACATCGCTACCCAAGAAAACGACGAGGGCGCAGTCTACTTGAAGTTCCAAACTGTCACTGGGGGCGAAAACGCTGTCAAGGGCCTCAATGGCCGCTTCTTTGGAGGGCGCACTATCAGTGCTGAGCCAGTTGTAGACGCCGTGTACAGCTCCAATTTCCCGCGCACTCGATCACTGTAGGTGCTTCGGAGCATCGACTTGGCTCACTGCCAGCAGGACCTTCTCTAAGCCGATTTACCTCTTCCGCTAGTTTCTCTTGCTTCCTTCAGTTCGGCGGTGGTCGACATTTCTCCCTCAGACGATTTACTCATTCGCATTGCGACCGGTTTACATTCGACAATGGGAACACGAAACTGCGTTCAATGGGCTTGCTTGTCCTGCCGCGTGACAAGCACCTCAGAACATGGTGAAACTACCTTCCCTTTTATTTCATCTGACTTCCCTTTTAATCTGCATTGAGCACAGTTCCCCGAAAATATGGTGTTATGAAGGTGGTGGTCTGCTTGAATTAGTCGTTGCTGAGTTTCGCCAGCCCTCACGTCACTATTCCACCGTGGCAGGGCGTAGACGAAGCCTCAGTCTGTTGTTGCCTGCACCTCGAGACATGAGCGCCGGGAATGGCCATTTCCCGGATCTCTTCCAATGACACTCCTCGACTGTTACTGGATAGGTGGAAGGCCTTTCGCGGTTCATTGATCACGGCGGCGGATTCGGATTGATTCTCAGAAGGAAAGGAGGAATGTCAGTCTACAACGGGATTAGTCACTTCGGATACCTACAGCAGAACAGCTTACGCTGTGATATAATTATTTCACACACACTACCATACTTACTTTCTACAGCCTAGGGAGGTCGCAAGACTTTGCTACACAAATTATCGATCGGTCAGGGGCATCAACTATGTTGTTAGCTCTTCTCCGGTCGACGACTACATTTTGGACCCTGGAATCTAGGATCAAGATCTATGTGGCACGGCGAATCTTGCTCGGATAGGAGTTCTAGACTATGCTTCTCACTCGTTCCGCGGCATATCTTACTCTGGAAAATGGATATGGACAACGATACTTAACATCGCAAAATGAACCTATTGAGGAGTGATGGGCAGTCTTATCGTACTGCTTTTTCTTTTTTCAGGCTCAATCATTTGCTGCAACTTGGTTTGGAACAGCGATTGAGGGTGCACTACAGCATGGCATGACCAAAAGGAGGTTGGGCGGCAGTCTACATCGCTGGCATTTGCATTGTGTGAGTCACAGTGCCCAGCTTTGGGGAAATGCAATGCACACCTTATTTTTGAAAGCGTAGTATTAGGCCCAGACTATATGCGATAAATAGTCTGTGTGCCATACTCTTTCCTGCTGCAACTTCTCTTACGCCCGTGACCCGTGGTACTTCATCCATGCGCGAAAAAGACATATCAGGAGTATTATTCAAAGTCTGATCCTGAATCGTCAAAGTGGCAACCAGCAGCGTGCGGCTGCCATGCTCTTGCAAAATGGTGCATCACATTCCGGATGCTCAAGGCCTTATTCACAACCATCCTGGGAAACACTGCGTGTTCCTGCACTGACTTGATTGGTCAGGTCACCAAAGCTTCGTGTCATCTTATCTAAGTGCATCTTGCGTATGGTGCATATCTAGATGAACATGGAAAATACTCAGGACGTTTTAACATTATTCGTGGACTCGAACGGCAGTGCCTCTGCTCGGCTCCTTTTCAGGAATGCTCGCTACAATTTCCATCCTTTGGTGTGCCTGACCACCTATCGTTGGTATGCTCAACGTGGGATCGATCAATTATTCTTGCGCTGCCCTGCCCGCATCTGGACTTCCGTGCCGCATGCTTTGAATGGTATGGCATTATGTGACTTTCCGTAACACCCATCATGGATCCAACCACCCATCTCCATCCTTACTTTCCCAACGTGACGTCCGGACTCTACAAATAGAACCGTTCCACGCATATCCTCGGGGTAACACCGATGTCTTGATGTTGCTGCTGCCCAGCGTGCTGACCTTTGTAGCGGTTCCTCTAAATTATTCAATGTTGTTGGTTCTGCATCCGTTCAACTTGGCGACAAAGGTTTCTGCGGACTTGAATCAGCCAGAAACTACGAATTCGGCCGGTGGATATGAAGATGGAGCCAGAAGTGCTGTTGGCCGATGAGAGTGCTATTAAAGGGAGAGATGGTACGACTGATGGTCGGTCTACCTCAGACGACGCGTCGAATCGAGCAACAATCGCTTCGTCTTGGGAATCATCCTCTCGATGTTAGGAGAGCCCGCTCTCCTATGGAGAACGCAGAGCAGCCACTAATTCAGATCAGACATCCCCGAGGACTGGGCTAGCTTCGCGGCAGTGCCCATCGCTTGAAGCATACGCGTAGATCTGGTAGAGCTTCTGGGAGTCCTGCTGAAGATGAAGCCAACCCAAAGAAAAGAAAAGCTCCAGATCGTCGGCGTGCGTCTTCGCTGACAATGTGCAAGAGGCCGCAATAGATTTTGGGAGGGCTCCAAGTCCTGCACGCTAAGATGCCAAAACAAGCAATACTTTTTGGATAGTTCAGGAGGCCCTTTATTTGTTTGTGGTCTCCGCTAATTCGCCAGGGGGCTCGCCCCTAGCATGCTTAGCGTGATTCCGGTTGCGACCGTCATAACCAATTGCCAAAGGTTGTTCCATGTGGATATTTCTCTCCAGTGCAGATATCTCTGGAGCGGCGGTAGCCTGGAGAGAGGGGACGGGGGTTTGGTGTTATGCGTCAACCCGCGCAGGCTGTGTGTTAATCTCTCGAGCTCGCCCTCATTCACTTTGCTGCTTGGAACTTGCTCGCTCCACAATGGATATTGTCGCCGAGACGTCGGTACAAAAGGGGTTCCTCCTTCGTTCTCCGTTGTCCTCCCATCAACCGCTATCATCACCGCCCATTTTGGCTTCTTACCCTCCTGCACTGGAAGGCTCAGCTTCGATCTTGCTCACCTCTTCAACGTCTCAAACCCATCGCTCTACCTCGTCACTGTGCGTCTTATATTGGTAAGCCTGACTGCCAGCAGTTTCTACTTCATCGCAGGGCCCATCAATCGCGCCCTACGCGACTGCATTCTCAACAACATCGACCTCCACAGCCACAACTCCTCACTCATCCCGCACATCGAGCGCTGCCGCGCCGCACTCCGCGCCCACAACACCGGTACCACGGGCTCCATCCACAACCCCAAATTCCTCCTAGAGACGAGCGCCAGCCTCTGGAAGGCGCCCGCGAGCTCCGCTGGCTTCGTGGCTTGGCGCGAGGTCCACCTCGAGCAGGTCACGAACAGCATCCTGCGCTTCCTCGACCCGCTGATCCCGCCCCGCTCCCGTCCGCGCAGCCGGCCGGACATGTGCGCGCTAGTCCGGGCGTCGCTCGCGCTGTAGCTGCTGCTCAGGCAGCGCGCGTTCGAATACGTGGTGGACTACGACCAGGCGGATGCCGGGGTGCGCCGCGGCTCTGCGCTGGTGTGGTTCATCCACCGCTACTCAACACGCTGGGCCATCATCTGCAGCGACGGGGAGGGAGCTAAGTGGGTGAAGTTCGGGGTCACCTCCCTGGTGGGTCCAGAGTGACTACCGGGTGGGGAGGGAGGGGAGGCCCGGGGTGGAGGTGGAGATGATGGATGCAGCGCGCGTGGTTGGGGCGGCGAGGGAGCCCCTAACCCGCTCGTAGGGCTAGGCTGGTGGGTGGTGGGTTTTTTCCGGGAGGAGAAAAGTTGGGTTTTTCGAAGGGTGCGTGTGTATCGGGGACCAGTAGAATCAGCCTAGATTCTACTAGGGGAACCCCCCGATAATTTTCAATGAAATTAGGTGGAGGGCAGAGAGGGGCATGGGAGGGGGGAGATTGTTTAATTTACTAGATATCTTTAGTCTTGAAAAATTCTTAGCCCATATGAATGTCCCAAATCTTTTGGTTGAGGGTCTCCCCGATGTTGAAATCTTGAGTTTTGAAGCACTTGCCGAAATTTCGAAGAAGATGATATAATGAGATACTGTGTCTCACCTACAAAAATGATACTGTAAAGTAACTGAGCCATATCCTGATGAGGATCTCTCTAATCTTGAATGACCTGGTGATTCCGTGTTTAAAATTTCTAATTAAAGAGTTAAGAGCTGAAAACTGGAGCTGGTTGCTGAACTGTTCATCTCCGTACCTCAACGTGAATCTGGTTGGGGGCCTCCCTGATCAAAGACCATATCTTTCGATTTTCTCAACTTCATGAAATGAAAATCTAATAATATTTCAGAGATAATAAGCTGTAACAGAGCTCTTTGCATTTTCTATCCACCATTAAAACCTCGAGAATTTGTTCCGAGGATCCCCCAATCATGATTTGCGTTTTGAATGTTTACTAAAAGAAAACGTGGGAAGTTCAAAAATCAAGGTTCATGATTATATCTGTAATAAGTCATATCCTACTGGGGTTCCCTTCGATGTTGGATGAACTCAGAAATGTTCAGACTGGATAGCGCATAAAACATCAAGATCAGAGGAAATGGAAAGTAAAAATAGGTTACACTCTTGATGGCACCAATTTTTGCTGGGACCTCCCCGTCTATGAGATGCCAATTCGTTATCTCGGCCGTCGGATGCTTACTCTTCAGTGCGGATATTGATTACAAGCATTGTCATCCTGCTTTCCCGCTTCTCCGGAAACACCTCTGACCAAAACGCCTGAATCCTGTCGGGGAATCACCCAACTCAATGTGGAACAGGAGAGACGACATAAGACAGCCTCTACTCTGTTTCAATTGAGGGGTTTTACGTCTGGTGTTGACAACAATGAACTTGGCTGAAAGGTACGCCGTACATTGATTGACGAAGAGATCCCCATTAGTCAGTCCACATGGTCATTTCCCTGTCTTCCGTCTTTCCCCCACCACACCATGAGATTGGATTTGCTGTCTGAATGAACGCGTTGCTAAGCTCGCTGAGACAGCGCAAGGATTGACTAAGCACGGACGCCGCGCTGCTCGTATCGTTTATCTTTTCTAGCCAATTCTGGATAAAACCACAGGCCCCGACGCGGTTCGCACAAAGCAAGGGCAGATGATATCATTTGACACATCCATGTTTGCCACGCTAAACATTGTAGTTGCGGCTCCACTCTTGCAGTGATAAAAAGCTTAACCCGCCAAACCCCTTTCACGCCTTCCTAATACGGTAAGAAACCGTTTTAGCCTGGGAGCAGGTGTCACTATCATCGCCTTTTAATCCCGGTCATGCCGTTGACGCGTGCCTCCATCCTACTCGACTTTCTTCTCTGGGCAAGCTTCCCCAGATATCACTGCGTCATGTCGCGGAAACCAAAAAAAGTTCCTGAGAGGGGTCAATTCCGTGCGAGCTCAAAACTGACAGCTTCCCCCCGGTAGGTTTTGATGTTCCTCTGTGTCGCTCCAATTTGTCAAGAAATTTTGGAGTCTCCATTGCTACACTATGCATTTTAACTCTTTCGCAGCAGCCCTGTTGGGCATCTCTGCTGTAGCAGCTCTGGAAAGCCCGCACAAGAAGGCGCCGGTGAAGCCCAAGAGGACGCTCAACTCTGCGTCTCACACTCACACCCATCGCAAGCGACAATCCGGTCACTTGAACTCTAATACTGCCAGTGGGTCTTACTTACGCACTGCAATGGGCCTCTAAACTAATGAGCTGTAGAATTTGCCGTCAATGGCAGTGGTATCCCAGATGTGAATTTCAACATTGGCGAGTCTTACGCTGGTACTCTGCCTATCGACGGCAATACAAGCAACGTCAACCAACTGTGGTTCTGGTTCTTCCCGTCCGAGAACCAGGCTGCATCCGATGAAATTGTGATTTGGCTCAATGGAGGGCCTGGGTAAGACTTCCAAATCCTCTCCGATTTCTGACTTTCCGGGCTAACTGTCCCTCAGATGCTCTAGTTTGGACGGCTTGTTCCAAGAAAATGGCCCGTTTCTTTGGCAATCGGGAACATACTCACCGATCGCAAATCCGTATTCTTGGGTACGTATTTTCAGTGTTATATCCTCATCCCAAGGTTGCACAGCTTCTCCGTAAATCGCCCATGCAGCTCTGTTGCATCCAGGATAGGAACCATAACCTCTTTGAGGGCTTAGCCTTCGCGCTCGTTGAGCGATGTACTAGATTGGCCAAATTTACTAACTTGCAATCAGGTAAATCTGACGAACATGGTATGGGTCGACCAGCCCATCGGCACTGGCTTCTCGCCTGCTGCGCCTGGAGCTCCTGCACAAATCAACGATGAAGTCGATATTGGACGGGAATTCTCTGGCTTCTGGAAGAATTTCATGGAAACTTTCGATCTCGTTGGTCGTAAGGTCTATATCACCGGAGAAAGCTACGCAGGACAATACATTCCGTACATTGCAAATTACATGCTCGATCAAAACAACACCGATTACTACAACGTGGCTGGCATCCAGATCAACGACCCGTCGATCAATTACGATGACACATTGATTCAAGGTACCGTGTCAAAGCATTTGACCCAAGTTCTATTTTGCTGACCTGCCTAGCTCCCGCCGTGTGGCACTTGAACGACTATGCCAACATATTCAATCTGAACGAGTCCACCATGGCCGACGTCAACCAGCGAGCGGAGAGTTGTGGGTATATTCAATTCATGGAGAATGCTCTCACCTTCCCACCCACTGGCAAGCTCCCCACTGCTCCAAATAGTTCTGTAACAGGTTGTGATGTATGGGACGACATTATTGCAGCGGCTGTTTACATTAACCCTTGCTTCAACATCTACCACTTGATCGACTACTGCCCGTATTTGTGGGATCAGCTTGGTTTCCCATCCCTTGGCTGGGGTCCGAATGACTACTTCAACCGCAGCGATGTCCAGAGAGCTATTAACGCGCCACCCACGGACTACACTATCTGTGGCGACCCCACCTTATTCCCTAAAGGTGACCAGTCAGTACCAAGTTCATTGGGGCCCATCCCATCGGTTATCGAACGAACCAATAACGTCATTATTGGACACGGATGGCTGGACTACTTGCTACTTGCCAACGGCACATTGGCCTCCATCCAGAACATGACTTGGAACGGACTACAAGGATTCCAGACGAGACCTTCTGACAATTTCTTCGTCCCGTATCATCCAGGTCTTGCTGAGATCCTTTATGAGATCGAGTACCAGCCCATTCCCGCTTCGCCAGCCTACAACGTAGCTGGCGCAGGCTTCCTAGGTACCACACACACTGAGCGTGGATTAACTTTTGTGACGGTCAATCACGCTGGACACGGTATGTATCTCATGATCACTGACTGATACTCCCTCTTCATTCATCTGGCCCTGATCTAATTGCGTTTCCAGAAATCCCACAATACGTACCGGGCGCCTCGTACCGACAGCTAGAATTCCTACTTGGAAGGATCTCGAGCCTAACACAGCAGGGTGACTTCACGACCCAGAACAGTAATTACACGGGCACCACGCCACCATCGCGTCGAGCGAGGTAGATCAGACGGGCGATCGTGCATACAGAGGGTCGGATCGCGGAGCGATCACGGTCGATATTCCTTTCCGATCTAATGCAACGCATGATCCTCTTTGAGGTACTTGTATTAAAATAATGTAATAATATATAACTAGAATGACTATGTCTATACATTATCTCTGTTCGCTCGCTTCCCCGTGCTTTAGTATCCCAATCTTGCCATATTATCGTCCTGCGTCTAACATCTGCTCTCCGAGGGGTTTTCTGTAATAGACAATCTCGTAGTCGATTTTCTTCGCATGCGTAGCTCTCCTTGGTTTCGACGCCGCTGAGCACCCAAGAGGAATGCATATCTATTTCAAGACGAAGGAGACTGCGGGATTTAGCTTACGCGGTTCGGAAGAAGAGCGTGTCGCTTCCTCCAGCTGTGCAAGTGGCCGCTGTTTGCGTAGCCCACGAGACCCAGTGTATATCCGCTACATCGTTGGCGCTTGGTAGCGTTACTTCAGTACCAAAGTTATCAGTACCTGCTGGTATACTCTGCAAGATTAGAATGCTACGATCTGAACACGAGACCGGCTTGCCTAGGGGAGTTTTGTTCGCACTCCTAGGGATCATACTAATTTGATACGCCTTAGAAAGGATATTGTCGTTGTACTGCCTGGTTAAGACGACCTCAAAGCGCTCACGCTCCCATTCTCTCGGTCGTTCTTGTGGGAGGACTGCGTTGACCGACCGAACAGCGTTCGCTATCCTAGCTCGGGCAAGATTATAAAGGCCTCCCCGGAGGTTCACCAGGGCGTCGGATACAGCCCTCCAGCCAATAATCGCACGCGCATGACGGGCCTGTCCATCGTGCGGGAGGGGACCTCTCTGGGTACCGGAATATGGCTACCCTGTGGATTACTAGATGGTTACGCCAACAAGCCTACAAAGCAGTGCACCAACATCGCAGTCCATATGTGGCAACTGCAGGTATGTACTTACGGATATAATGAAAGACACAAACCCCTTCCTGTCCCTTCCCTAGGAAGTACTTTAGGTAGAGAGGCCTCAAGCAGGGCGTGTGACACTGCCTGTGCTTGTTTGTTTGTTTTATTCCTACACCCTTTCAGACCTTTTACAGGCCCATGTGGGGATCTATCCTAATCTACGTGGAACAATGTTGTTCCGGGTCAAGTGTGTTATATACAGGATGCCGATCCATATTGTCTCGTCTTATTTATCCGATTTTTGTAGTGTTGAGGGTAGGGTAAAGGAAAGTGGCGAATATACGGCTCCAGGGTATGTTCTGAAGTGATGCTGCTCTTGCTGCTGGCACAGAATCGGACTGCCCTCGCCGCCTCCTCGCCTAATAGCCCTCTATCAGAAATCCTACTATCTTACTCCTATTCGTGTCTATTCGTGTTGTATTCTGCGCAGCCTGACTGGGCAATTTCTATCTGTGGTATGGTGGTTCCCGAGGCAGTTGAAGCATCTTGGTGGCGCGTCGCAGGTACCTGTGAGGGCTGAATGACTAGCTGTGCATTGTAGGCATTTCTGTCTGTTGGCACAGTTTCGTATGAAGTGGTCAAACTCTCCGCAATGTCTGCAGGCCTTTACCCGGGATTCATGGAACTGCTGTACATAGGCGATATTACCATTTCCAATTGGGAGTATACCAGTAGTGAGTAGATTATTTCTTTCCTCTGCAGAGCTACATGTAGCTACAATTTGAGCGTCTGATCTGGCTGAGTGCGGATTTAGAAGTCGAGCGATTTGAATAGATATTCCATTCTCCTGGTTAATCTGTCGGATGAAGGCATTATTAATCTTCTGGCCTTGTTCTGGTGATCCAAGCAAGTTCTTATCAATTCCTGTGATCTTGACCTTAAAGTGTTCGGATGTTATCAGCCGTGCTTGGGCTAAGTCATACTCCATCATCGAGGCCCATGGCTGCTGTGCTTGAACTCTCTGTACTTGCTCTTGATTCCTAAAAAAGAAGCCAACTCTTTCTTTATTCTTTAATGCCACTCCCTGGCACCGAATATGATTAAGATCTCCCTCAAGCAATTTGTTCATTATCTCCTGGAGATTCTTTGGTGTATACACCTCAATTGAGGTTGCTGATAGGTCTAGATCGAGTCTTGGTGGTTGAGGACGGGGCTGGGATTGACTTGTTGATTGTACCGCTGGTGTAGCTGTAGCCGTCGCAATCGAGGCATAGGATATCTGGGGCGATACTTCTGTCGAGACTGGCGGTGTGAGGGGTGGCGTAGTTAGAGGCTGGCTCTGAGCGGTCTTGAGGTGTTCGACATCTTTTTTCAGCTGGATAATATGCCCCATAAAACGCCCTGTTAGTGTTGCTTCCTGCTCTTCCAGCATTTTCTTGCAGTGTTGATTCCATTTTTCTTCCTGTTCTTGCAGCCAGTGGCGTGTTTTCTGACGTAATTCGTGCACTTGCGCGTGTATGAGGGTGAAGATTTGTGTACGGAGGCCTTCAGCTCCTTCAGATTCAAGATCTAAGAGGTCGAGCGCATCATGAGATAGCTGGCTATTCTCAATAACCTTTGTCGACAGGTTTCGAGTTCTTTTTGATGTTCGAACTGGTCCCATTTCTGAGGTAAACAAGAGCGACGCGTCGGTTAACGCGTCAACGGCGGCGACAGCAGCAGATCGCTACTGCCTCCTAAAAGAGGATCAATCGTAGATAGAAGAGGAGAGCCGTCCGAGTAAAGTCCAGATCGGGAGTGTAACTGCGCGGTCTCGCCATTCTCTTATCAATGATCGAGGTTTGAGCCCAAATGTTGAAAGAATCACGTGCAGCAAGTCACGTGTAAGATCAGTTTATAAGTTATGGGTCCCCTACGAGTAAGTACGGGTGCAGGGGTGCGGCTGTGTCGACGATACCGTATCG
>ML991863.1:59498-85245 GCA_010094025.1 Viridothelium virens | reverse complement strand
AAATAGACTAATAAAAATTTAGCAACCAAATTTATAAATTATACAAAATACTATTTTATTTATAAAGGATACCAGAAGATTAAATGCAGGAATAAGCACATAAGAAGGATGTAAAATAGACAGGATTTAAAAAACTATTAAGTTACTGCACCGGCAGCAAGAACAGTATCACTCTAAAACAAAACCTAATGCAGCAACAATAATCCTGGAATGTATTTTACACTTTAGAGCCAGCATTAGCAACCAGACATAGACTAGATACTAGATAGCTAGATCCCCTCATAGGCCAGTGTGACCTGAAAGGGAGTAGGAATCAAAGAAAGAAAGAAAGATATAGCTGACTGCATTTCTGCATCTTCAAGAGTATTCGAGGTGTGCTCAGACTAGCCCTCATGGCTACGCTTGTTTACGTACTGATACTTTTGCCAATTGGATGGCTCCTCTACAATGGCTATTGTCTCTTTCGCAATTTCATAAAGGCGTCGGCACTGGGACTACCCTGCATCGTCAGCCCGATTACTCCCGATAATCCTCTCTGGATTGCTTTCCAAACAGCCTTCGGGGCTAAACTACGCTACTTTCCCTTCGATGCCACGTCTTTTACACGCCATATCCGTCTCGGCTGGGAATTTCATGACCGATGTCAGACCCATGCTAGACTTGGTGATGCGTGGATACTTGTCACGCCAGCCAGAAACTGGCTTTACGTCGCTGACAACAAAGCCATCACAGAAATCTTTAGTCGCAACAGGGACTTTAAGAGACCAGTATGGATGTTGGAGATTCTTAATGTCTTTGGCCCAAGTATATCGACAGCAGTGGGCCAGGACTGGCAGCGACAACGAAAACTCACAGCCACCCCATTCAATGAGCAAAAGAGCCCTTTGGTGTGGAACGAAGCACTGGATCAGGCACGCGATATGTTGAACTCGTGGCTTTCGTCTACCGATAATTCGGGCGGCTTCACTACCACACCTGACGACACGCGGACATTGGCATTGCATGTGCTCGCTTATGTCGCATTTCAAAGATCATATCCTTTCCAAAGTGTCCCAAAGACGGGTAATTCTGGCACTGTTGTCAAAGACGCCAGTTCTCTGACATATCGTGATTCACTCGCGATAATCTTGGCCAATGTGTTCATGGTTATGATATTCCCACTATCTGCCTTCTCTCTCCCTTTTGGGAGGAGGTGGAATCAGATTGGGTGAGCTGTTCACTACTTTCGAAGCTACATGATGAAGCAATTGAGAGACGAGCAGCAACTCATGAAGAGTGGACAACCAGGTACTGGTACCCTTGTTAGTAATCTAGTGCGTGCTTCAAGTGAGACTCTACCAAGTGAGTCTACGAATGGCGGGAGTGCAATGAAACCTTTGACCGAGAGCGAAATCCTTGGTAATATTTTTGTATTCAACTTTGCTGGACATGACACAACTGCTATCTCTCTTGCTTATGGAGTACTGCTAATTACCGCCAATCCAGCAGTACAAGACTGGATTCATGAGGAGCTTCAATATTACCTACGCGATGACAGTATTTCAAGCTACAATGAGGTTTTCCCAAAGCTCAAACGATGTCTTGCAGTACTGGTATGTAGATGCTGCGATCCAGCACTAGCTGAATGGCCCGAAACGTCCGCTGACAATTCCAGTTCGAAACTCTGCGCCTCTATAATCCACTTCCTGGTGTCCCCAAGTATACTGGCGAGCAGCCTACGCATCTGGATGTCCATGGTAAAACGTACATTATTCCTCCGGACACCCTTGTCATACCTAACCTCCAGGCAGCGCACACGGATCCCCGCCACTGGGGTTCAGACTCGCGTACCTGGCGACCACAACGATGGATACTCCGTTCAAACCCGGGAAGCGTGAAGCTTGAGGATGAAGAGGTATTTAAACCAGCCAAAGGAACCTACTTCCCCTGGGCCGAGGGCACGCAGAACTGTCCCGGGAGGAAATTCGCACAGGTCGAGTTTGTAGCTGTCATGGTGGCTCTACTACGTGATCATCTTTCCGAGCCGGTGCCAAGGGACGGAGAATCGTTGGATGACGCTCGAGGGCGCACACTAGCGGTGGTGAATGATAGCAATGTGGAACTTCTACTTCAGATGCGGAATCCGAGGGATATTGTTGTCCGATGGAGAAAAAGGAAGATGAATCTTTCGTAATTGTGGGTTTTACGACTGATGACAACGCTTGGGAAAAGCGGCCTCCGGCCAAGCTCAACCGTCAATGCGATGATGGCCAACGCTTTTCTAAAGCAGCCCAGCTGCGACTATTCCCGCGAGTACTATTCCGAAATGAATGAGAGGGACCTTGAAGCGGTAACGCAGAGTCCAGGCCCGGTATTTCGAGACCTCGGTGAGGCGACGATTGGAAATGGCAAGCCTGGATCGAGGCTAGATCCCAACAGGTGGAAGAGCGCGGACTGACCTTCAAAGATTAGAACATTGGTGACGTGGATAGGACTTACATTGAGCGACTTGTACAGAAACCCTATCGTGTGCTGGAGAGCCGTAATACATAACAAATACGCAGATGCATCCCATGATACATCATCTAAGGAGTTGGGCACGCTTGTAATTCTAGACGAAGCAACACCAATGATATTCGCACGATATGAGACGGGAAAAGGCACCCAAGCAAAGCAAAAAAGTGACCGTCATGCGTATCATGATCGGAGATACTCCTGCCTCAAGGTCTTAAGAGTAGAAAGTTCTTGTTTCACCGCTTCGTTTGCCTGTTTCGACGAACAAGACTCGGCTTGAGGTGTGTCGGACCGTTGACCTTATCTGCGATCGTTCATGTGTTATTTGCATATCGAGGCTGAAGACCAAAAGATGCGGCAAAGGACACCCTTCATCGAACGAAAACGAGGCTAGTAATGTTACTGGTAATGCTGATATCCTTTTTGCTCTGCCCTCGTTTTGGGTTTAGCTAGACGTATTGCCTGAAACAATGCATGCTTGCAGCTGTCCGATAGAACCGGGGCGGGATCGATCGTGTGCGTCCCAGCCATTTTGTTTCCTAGTAAAGTCACAAAAGGTGCAGCGCAGATCTCTCTGGGTTCAATGGTGTTTATGGTCCTGTTCGACAGCATAGCAGCTCAAGGATTGATTGGCGCAAGCAGAGGCATAGGGCGACGTTAGGTGCCAGGATTTCCTTGAGAGGTCATACTGCCGTTGCTGACGCTGGGGCGATGTCCTGCATTCAGTCCTACACTCTAGAAAGAAAGCGGAAAGGCTTTCTGTGATTCAAGGTCAGGGTCTGTTCGTGATTGTATCTGGTACAAAGAGGTTCAAATTTCGAAACGTTCCGTTCACGATGACTTCTTCCAGCGCTTCTCACAGGATACCTTCGTATATCTCGAATTGCCACTCTGTGAGGATGCTACCAAGCTTACTCTTGCTTGGAGCTGAGTCTTCAGCTCCCGTCAGCCGTACTGTACATCACCCATGAGGCACATGTGGCACATGTGGCACATGAAGTACCCACTCAGAATGCCGCCTTGGGTTCCTTCCATACCCTGAGATTCCCACATTCACGTGCTTGAACTAGACCTTGACAACGTGAATTGCAGTGCCCAAAAGGAAAATGTGGAGCCAAAGGCGTGAAGAACGGCGCGGGGTTGACGTGAGAATCATTGTTGATCTTTCAGCATGCATAGGAGGAAGCAATACAAGCAGCTCAATAAATCCCACTCCCAATGACGCTCTACAGCTCATTCTTTCCCAATATTCCAACAGCGGTCATTCTTGGAATGTATTGAAGCCAGTGGTATTTTCCGAAAACTCCTCTCACGTGCTTCCACAAGAGATCGTGCGAGCCACTGCAAGAACCAAAGATGCTGAAAGAAGCTCTACATCCGCTTTATGAGCAGTTGAGAATTTCTCCTGCTTCGATTGCTTCTTCAACTGCTGTGAAAATTGTGGTTTGCTTCATTGCTTCCTGGCTGCTGTGGAGAATCTGGGCATTCACTGTTCATCCCTTGGTACGCCCGAATGCTCCAAAAGAGCTCCCATATTGGATACCAGGTCAGTCATGGCTAAGCGAGGAACCGAAAAAGGGTAGAAGCTAATACTTCTTGACAGTTCTGGGTAAGAAGACCTGAAGAGAACACTTAGAGTACAGTCTACTCGAATGACGACTGATTTCAAGACAGGCCATGCCACGGCGTTCATTGCAGATGCTCAGGCCCTTATTGAACGCGGCAAGTAAGTTTCGAGCTTTGGCTTTCTTCAGTAAAACATTGGATATACATACGTTCTGAGCAAATGAAAGGGCATATTTCAACGACAACGGAGAGCCATTCACCATTACGTGCGGCGGAAGAAAGCTATACATACTTACGACACCCGAGGATGTTGCGGAGGTTTACAGGAATAACGCAACGTTATCCTGGGACGCAATGCTCAATGAGTTGTTTGTTGGCTTCGGGGTTCGCCCGTCAGTAATCCATAAGATCTGGGAAAAGCTCCCGGTGGATGTATTACAGAAAGGGAGACCTGAGCTAGACCCGGCCAAAGTCCAACATCTGTCGAGTGCGCATTCTACTCTTGATTTGTACAAGAGGCAGCTTCTTCCAGGACCAAGATTTGAGAAGATAAACGAGACACTCACCGGATACATTAGTAGTTCTCTGCAGTGGACTCCAGTATCGGCCACATACGGTTCCAGCGAAAAGAGACGTATTGAATGCATCTCGTTGAGAGATTTCTGCTCCAATATTCTTGTAGACGCAATCACCCGAACGCTATTCGGAGATGGTATTTATGACATTGAGCCTCGGATGACTCAGTGCATATCTGACTTTAACGAGGATGCCTGGATGCTGGTTTTCAACTATCCACAAGGCAAGAACAGTAAATTGAGCAAAGCTAGGAACCAGCTCCTCAAAGCATTCGTTGCATACATCCGTGGGCCGAAGGAAATTCGTCGCGGTCAAGCGTGGCTAATCCAGACCACAATAGAGGAGCAGATGGCCATGGATATCAACGACGAGGATCGCGCCGCACTTCTGCTGATGATCTATTGGGCGTAAGTTCTAGGCAATCTTGACAGTCGGCTCACTCGTTTCCCAATACTGACTTTCTTTTCCGAACAAAAGCGCGAACATCAACCCATACAAACTTGCCTTCTGGATGCTCAGCTACATCCTCTTCGATCCCTCCCTCCTCGCTACCCTCCGAACCGAGACTCGTCCCGCCTACGACCCCACCACGGGTACCATCGCGAACCCAAGCCACCTCCTCACCGCCTGTCCTTTGCTCGATTCCGTCTACAATGAGGTCCTCCGCATCGTCAACGGCGCCCTCTCCGCCCGCAAGATCATCGCCCCCACCGTCATCGGCGGCAAGACCCTTACAGCTCCAAACACCATCCTCATCGCCTTCCGCCAGCTGCAGTACAATAGGCGCATCTTCGGCTCCGACCCTGCCGCCTTCGATTCGGCACGCTTCCTCCGCGAGCCGAGCCTCCGTAGCTCCGCCAGCTTCAGGCCCTTTGGCGGCGGTGTCAATTACTGTCCGGGAAGATTCCTGGCACGGCAGGAGATGCTGGTCTTTGTGGCATTGGTACTGCAGCGCTTTGAGGTCACATTGGCCGCGAGTCGGCCGGGCCAGGTGTTTCCGGAGCTGGATACGTCGACGCCGGCGTTGGGGATTAATAGTGCGAAGGCAGGGATGGATTTGTTTATTGACTTAGAGGAGACGGCGTGACGGTGAGATAATATGGTACCCATATGAGTGCTATTAGGAGCTTCACCTAGTGTATACCGCTCTCTTTTTGGGCCTTGATAGTCTTGGTGTTTTGGTGATCTTGGTTTCAGTGCCTGTACAGCGTTGTTAGGAGGGTATCAAGCGACCCTGATGATAAGTAACACTTCTATCATGAATTATACTTAGAGCGGGCTGTTTTTTTCCAACTGAATGAGTTTTAGCATAATGCATCTTGACAGTCGAGTATCGCTAGGCTTGCAAGGCGAGACCTTGTTCATCTCGTTCGTAAAGTCGCGAGTGTATCTGATAGTTTCTGACCGCTTGTTGGAAAGCGTCTCCAAATCAACTTCATCCGCGCTACTGAATAGGGTTTATAATCATGTCGCATTGGATTTGAAAAAGTGATCAAACAACTCAGCACTGTTGAGCAGATCGGGGAAACCATCAGTAGAGTACCTAATTGCATCGGCTCAACAAGGGAACACAGCTGCCTAACACTAGGCAATCTATCATGTAACTGAAGCTGGCTCTGAAGTCATGGTGTTGCCTTCATCTCTACCCCACCCGAGGCGTCGTGGAAGTAGATCCAAATTTTGATGCTATCACTTGGATTAAGGTTGGCAAATAAAACTGATTTTGCACGTGACTGTTGCTATCCCTGCGCCATGGCCGGAACAAGCGTTTCAACCTCATCTTATTCAAGCCAGCGACAACCCCCAAAATCCCCACATTGAGCATCGGCATCTCCACTCAACATGCTCTCTCGTCGTGCTCTCGCCCAAGCTACGCGAGCTTCAGGTCGTCGCACTCCAATTGGCGCATGCTCGGCCATTAGAAGCTACGCTACGCCTGCTGCCGGGGCTCCTTCTACAAAGCCACCTGTACCTCTTTTCGGTCTTGATGGAACTTACGCAAGCGCTTTGGTACGTACAAACTCTCATATCATGCATGAATGAGCTCGTCGAAACTGCATTTCTGTAGCTCCCCGTGCCCGCTGACCGTCCTACCCGCAGTACACTGCTGCAGCCAAAAGCTCTTCCCTTGACAACACTGCAAACGCGATACAAAACATGCTTCAGGTATTCAAGCGAGACGAAAGACTTCAGCGCGTTGTCTCTGCTCCTACTCTCTCAGCCGAAGACAAGAAACAGATCGTCAGCGAGCTACAGAAGCAGATCGGTGGTGCGGATAAGAGCGACACTGTGAAAAATCTGTTGACCACACTTGCGGACAACAATCGACTGTCTATCTTAGAGGGCGTTTGCGAAAAGTTTGGCACACTGATCAGTGCGTATCGAGGAGAAGTGGAGTGCACAATCACCAGTGCTGCGGTAGGGAGACCCTTGAAGATCACGCCTTGATGTAGTTGGAGAATGCTAATGCAGCTTATAGCCTCTTGATCCAAAGGTCCTTCGACAACTCGAAAATACCATCGCGAAGTCACAATACGTTGGGCAGGGCAAGAAACTAAAGGTAGTCCCGAAGGTCAACTCGGACATCAAGGGAGGGCTCGTGGTTGAGATCGGCGACCGCACAATTGACGATAGTGTTTCTGCCAAGATGGCGAGAATGAACAAGTTACTACGGGATACCTTGTAAATACTAGAGCAAGCTAGCATGTAACTTTAGAGCCCGTAACCAAGCTATTAAAGATGGCCATTTAGCATTGTCCCATTGTCGAGATTCTTGAAGAAATCACGGAAAGAACTGTCAATCCCCGAACCATGTAGACATTTTGCTGAATGCTGATGCGAGTCTATCATACATTGAGTCCCTGAGAGGGGGGTGTTGTGGATGATATACGCGCGGCGGTTTGTGGGAGACTAGGAGCTGGTAACGATTTTCGCGGCCCCCTCAACTCAGCATCAGTCATTCCATTCCCGAGCTTCGTGATTCCCATGACAGGGGGATCTCCCTTTTTGACAAACTCATACACGCCTGTTCGTCAATCAGCCAGGGCCTCTTCCTCGCAAAGTTGGCGTGCTTCAACACTTACCAGGCATCTTATTCCCCGCTAATCTAAATGCATCCCTCACAACCTGCTCGTGAATGTCGCCCTTCAGCTCGAAGATAATCTTTGAAACAGCAACTCGGCTTGCCCAATGGTCAAATGACCCCTTCCCTTTTCCCATTCTCGTCTCGTTTCCACTTGTGTATACCCCAATACCGGCATTTATTCTCATGTAAAGTCGATATCGCATCCCTCTTAATCTTCTTCGAATCGTGTCCTCTCCATTGCGAAGTTGAGCGGCGCTGACGCGTCGGTCGTGGTCGCACATGCGCAAGCCATAGTCGCCCCAGACAACGGTTGTACCGCGGACGGATCCGCCTGTGGGAACGCGAGGTCTACCTTTGCGAGATCTTTTGCTTTCACCGGCCTTTGGAGCGAGCCAGTCAAGGGTCTTATGGCTCGTAGAGAAAGAATGGGATAAAGAGAGGGAGGGTACGGAGGAATGTAGGCCTAGCTTGTAGTTAGTTGTGTGGCAACTATAATCATACGGTAAACTTGCAATGAATCTTTGGATACGATTTCAATGGTGTGATCGAGCCGAAGCTCATCAATATCCGTGGCGGCGGCATTGCGGCGTAAGAGCCTGAGCAGACGGAAGGTATCCGTAAATGGATGGATGATGGATCCGCGCTCGGCGCATCCTCGGCCAAAAGTGATACGCGACATTTTGCGAGGCGCGTCGACCCGAGCTTCACGTCACCATGTCTTGAATGCTTCCGCCGAGGTACAGTATGCAGCATTGAACCTTGAACAAGTCTACTACTTGACAACGCTCTGTACTCACTGAGTAAGTTCCGAGTATGCCAGCAGATATTCGAAGCTTTTTTGGCGGAAAGCCTGCACAAGCAAACCTCGCAAAGACGTCCAAGGAAGACACCAGCAGAAAACCCACGAGAGGAAAGAGGAAAATTGTTGATGAGAGCGATGACGATGACGCGGCTGAAGTGTACGTGTTGAAGATTCAAGCATTAGACCTGTGGTTGACATAGCTATACTAGCTCCAAGCCTGCTACTCCTAAAAAAGTAACACCTAGGAAACACACGTACGTCTACACTTATATATGATCTTTTGAGACGCATGCTGAACACAGTATCATAGTAAAAAGGCAGCATCCCCTGCCGGAGAAGTTACAACATCTTCAGATTACTTCGCAACATCCAACAAGAACAAACCGAAGCGGTCCGCCCCTGTAAGCTCCAAGCCTCCTGCCAAATCCCCAGCCCAGACTTCTTCAGTCAAGTCGAACGGCGCAAAAGCAAAAACCACCCCGAGGTCAGAAACAGCGGCAAATGGTCGAAGATCAGCACGCAGCAAGAAGAATCTGAGCTACAGCGACACGGTTGATGATGACCTCCTCGACTTGATTGGGGATAATGACGATCCTGAAGCAGGAGATGATGTTTTCAATGCAGAGTTCAAGAAAGCTGGTAAGGGACTTGGAGATGATTACGAGGAGAGCGAAGAAAAAGAAACACCTACAAAGCCGAAGCGTCTCTCTGGGGGTAAAGGCAAACAGAAGACTTTGCCTAATGATGAGGACGACTTTTTACCCGGCGAGGATCTCGATATGAAGGATGTCGACTCGGATGGGAACTTTTTAGTCCCAGACGACGACGAGGAAATCGCACTAGACAAGCCAGCGAAGGGCAAGAAGGCCAAGGAGACTGCAAGCAGGAAACGCAAATCTGACGTGCTCGATGACGATGAAGAGGATGAGCCTCTGAAGAAAATCAAAGGGAAGAAGTCTACTCCGAAGAAATCTACTCCAAAGAAGTCACCAGCGAAGAAGTCCAAGCAAGCCGATATCCAAGAGAGCGGTGCTGTTCAAGCCATTTACGATAGCATTCCTCTTGTACGACCCCCTACTCCATCATCAGGCGCCGAGCCAAAGAAGTTTCAGTTTGGACAGCATGCGAATGCCGGCCCAGCACCTGCTCAGGGCGCAAAGGAGATACCCAGCGGCGCTCCAAATTGTCTTGCTGGTCTCACGTTCGTATTTACTGGCTTACTTGAAACCATCGACCGGAATGAAGCTCAGGCATTAGTAAAGCGCTACGGTGGAAAAGTCACTGGTGCTCCCAGCAAAAACACAAGTTTCGTAATTCTTGGAAATGACGCCGGTCCAAAGAAACTCGAGACAATCCGTAAGAATGATATCAAGACCATCAACGAGGACGGTTTGTTCGAGCTCATTAGTAAATTGCCTGCCAATGGAGGGGATAGTAAGGCCGCTGCCAAATACGAAGAGAAGGCGCAGAAAGAGGCCGAAAAAGTCAAGAAGATGGCGGAAGAGATCGAGAAGGAGGAGCGTCGAGCAGGCGGTGCTGGAGGAGCTGGGACCAGCTCAAAGCCTGCGGCTGCTAACCCAGCCAAAGGCAAGCAAAGCATTGCGGCAGCCAATGAGTCGCGTCTATGGACTGTCAAATATGCCCCTACCCAAATAACTCAGATATGTGGCAACAAAACACAAGTAGACAAGTTACAGCGCTGGCTAAAAGCTTTTCCGAAGAACCAGCGTACTGGCTTCAAGCTGGCTGGAGCTGATGGCAGCGGGACATATCGAGCTGTAATCATCCATGGCCCACCAGGGATCGGCAAAACCACTGCTGCGCATCTTGTAGCCAAACTCGAGGGATATGACGTTGTCGAGAGCAATGCAAGCGACACAAGGAGCAAGAAACTTGTCGAATCGGGTCTGAAAGGCGTCCTCGGCACAACCTCACTCCTAGGTTATTTTGCAGGCGACGGTCAAGCTGTCGAAGAGTCAAAAAAGAAGTTAGTGTTGATCATGGATGAAGTGGACGGCATGTCAGCGGGTGATAGAGGTGGAGTCGGTGCTCTTGCTGCTGTTTGCAAAAAAACGCAGATACCTATGATTCTCATCTGCAATGACCGTCGACTACCAAAGATGAAGCCTTTCGATTTTGTCACATACAGCTTACCTTTCCACCGCCCAACAACAGACCAGATCCGATCGCGTATCATGACTATCGCCTATCGTGAAGGCTTGAAGATGCCAGCTCCTGTTATTGACGCGCTCATCGAAGGCTCAGGCGCTGATATTCGCCAAATTGTCAATATGGTATCTACTGCCAAGCTTGACCAGACAGCAATGGACTTTGACAAATCGAAGGAAATGTCAAAGGCCTGGGAGAAACATGTCATTCTCAAGCCTTGGGATATCACTAGCAAAATCATTGGAGGTGGCATGTTTGCATCAAGTAGCAAGGCCACACTAAACGAAAAAATCGAACTGTATTTCAATGATCATGAGTTCAGCCATCTGATGCTGCAGGAGAACTACATGGGTACAACTCCGATATTGGCCAACAATTTCAAGGGCAAAGAGAGAACGCTGAAGCAGCTGGAATTGGTGGACAAAGCTGCGGAGAGCATCAGTGACGGAGATCTTGTTGATCGAATGATTCATGGGTCTCAGCAGCAATGGAGTCTGATGCCAACGCACGCTGTCTTCAGCTTTGTCAGGCCTGCAAGTTTCATTTCTGGTAGTATGTCAGGGCACAGGACCGGTTTCACATCGTGGTTGGGTATGAATAGTAAACAAGGTGAGTCCACAGAAATTGCAATCTCGCAAGGATCGAGTATGCTAATCGGGTCTTTAGGCAAATTGGCTCGTTTTGTTAAAGAAATCCAAGGCCACATGCGTCTTCGTAGCTCTGGCGATCGACACGAGACCCGGCAACAATATATTCCTATTTTTTGGGAGCAGCTTGTTAGGAGGCTTGAACGGGAAGGAAAGGAAGCTGTACCTGAAGTCATCGAATTCATGGACAGCTACTTCCTTACAAAAGAAGATTTCGATGCCATACTTGAGATTGGTCTTGGGCCAATGGACCAAGAAAATGTCAAGTTGGAGTCACAAACCAAAGCAACATTCACCAGGCTGTAAGTCTCCGCCTGTGTAAATGTACTGAAGTAGCTGATTTTAACGCTTTCTTTTCCTTACAGGTATAACCAACAATCTCACCCCTTGCCGTTCATGAAGGCATCTAACGTCATCGCCCCCAAACAGCAGTCACGCGAGAAGCCAGACCTGGAGGAGGCGATCGAGGAGTCTGATGAAGGTGAGGTCGTTGAGGAGGTCAAGGAAGAAGATGATGAAGGCGACGTCACCAAAGACAAGTACGTGAAACAGCCAAAGAAGAAAGCAGCGCCGAAAAAAGCTGCGAGCAAGAAGAAGAGCGATATGGTGGACGAGGACGAGGACGAAGAAGATGTTAAGCCCACAAAGAAGGGCAAAGGAAAGGCGACTACGGGAAGGGGTCGACCGAAGAAGAACTGAGATGATCAACTTGTGGGACATTTTTGACGACCGATTTTGACGGCGTGACAGTGCGGACCTGGACCTTTAGTGTACCATGACCCCCATTACGACAGTCTTCGCTTCTACCTTGCTGGCTAGATTGCTTCGATCATATGTACTGTGCCCGCCTTAGAGCACTCAGTAGCTATAGAGCCAATTCAGGGAACAAGATTATCACATTATTGTTTTACACCTTTCGTTCCCCTCAGAAACTGATTGGTACGTCTCCGCATAATACCATCGTATTGTCTTTATTTTGAACAGCCTTACGGGCCTAATGTCACAAGATAATCTTTCAAAGGTCATTTCGCAAGTGGCCATTATCCAGAGAGTGGCAGGGACCCCCTTCTCCTAGCTGTAACTTGTGATCACCAAATCTGATCGCCGAAGATTCTTGTTGTCCGCAGTACTTGTTCATCTCAGCTCATGCAGAATAGAGTAACTATTGCAGCTATTTTTCAACAATACTATCGCTCTCGGCTATGCTCCCCCGTGAACGTCTTTCGTTTTTTCTTTCACCTAGCTTTTGCATTCATACAAAAGGCCCCATTCCTTCTTGCGGGGAAGCCGCAGTCCAAGCATACCTCATAATTAGTTTATATCTTTCTTTACTTCTTTAGGCTTTCGGGTTGGTTCGTTTGACTGATTCTAGCCTGCGTTGAAAATTGTTTAGTAGCACAGCACTGTTGCTATTCGAGTATCCCATACCGAATGCCCGCCTCTCAAATTTTGCGACCATCTAGCCCATTCAGCGAAAATAATTCACATGACAATGGCCAGCCGGAAGATAGCATCCTTGCTATACATCTAGGTCTTTACAAGTAACAACACAAGAGTCAAGGAAATGCTCCGAATATGAGGCAGACGTTATCAATATTTTGCTTGCTTTCTCTACTTGACTGTCTATGGTGGGAAGTCGTCCGCTCTTGCCGAAAACTACGACACCTAGCAGCCAAGACCGACTATCACCTGGTTCTATTTACTCTGTAGCATCAGAATAGGCACAACCCATCTCTTTCAGAGGAAAATCTGGGCCCGAGAAGTAGCCTATCCTGGTCAAGTAAGACCAGTAGTGGTCCACTTTCAGATTTACTGAATTTCAATGCTCCCTGTTGAGACGTTCCCTGCTGTCTTACATGGTTGACGTCATGCATGCCTGTTGGAAATATGTCATCCGAACGCAGTTGATGAAGCAAGTATTCAGGAAGAGACTGGCATAAGGAAGAGACAATCAGCAAGCTTTGCAGCTTGTACAGGATGTGATTGGTACACTGTAAAGGATGTTCCGGGGTCTCAAGTCACGGAAAGTCGAATCTTGAAAATGGTGAAAAATCTGAAATGCGTGTATGTGAGCTTTGGGGGGCTATTTCATGGTAAGATGCTTCCGTTAGTACTACTTAACAGAAGATCAGATCTAGGAGTGGGTCATCCTGTACCGCAAGGTTCCTTTATCAACTGAAAGCATGCTTGCAAGACGTAAGTCATTAGCCAGTAAGTTGGTCGGCCAAACTTCAATCCGTTTACCATAAACGAACAAGCCAGGATTGCTTTTAGTATTTCTCAAGACCTGCACAACGACAGAGCGCTGATGTGACCAGATTTCTATCCAGTGTAGGCCACGCTTACTTCTTTCTAGAATATTGGTGTTGGAAAATTACTGGAGAAAATGAAAGAGGGTCCCTAGAAGCTCGTATGGTGGAAGGCATGTTGCAAAGATCGTCCTCACTTACTGATAGGTTTCCAAAACCCCACTGACGCGTGTGATGGGGCGAAAAGCGTTATGGTAAATTCCGGTGTGTTGGCGCATCCCCCAAACCCGAAGTCAGATTACCTGAGAGACATGGCGAAATCGATTCGACATCTCAGGAGATTTGGCGATCATCGAATGTTGAAGGGGGTTCTGAGGCGATATCTATCGTAAGGTAGAGAGAGATTCATCGCTGGAGATGTAATATGGGACAGGACTATGGGAGGACATGACAACTGCAGTTTTCTGCTACCGAGACTTTTCGGCAGGCGTTAGTTCTTATGCGCCTCCATCTTCACACTGCAGGACCTTGCATTGATATGAAGTGCTCTAGCAGGACGCAGAAGGAACGAGAAGTGGCATTGTTCTAAGTGCAGAATCTGTGGGCTGCAGGAAAAGAGACTGTGCAATGTTAGCCTTGGCTCGTTGAGGGGACGAATGCGAACGTCGAGCGAGGAAATAAAGATCAGACAAAAAGTTACTGGCAAGTAGCAGACTGCTGAGCAGTCCGAAATAAAAGTCTCAATCAAAGTCGACTCAGTTGGGAAAAGAAGACAATTTTTTTTGGTGTCATCAGTAGGTCAGGGGCGAGAGGGTCACAGAATTAGACTTACCAAGGAAGCAGCAGACTGCTAGGAAGAGAGAGTTCCGTCGGAAACCATCGAAGAGCCGGTGAAGCCGAGGAGTGTAATGAGGTCGATAAAATTGCAGTGAGAGAAGAAATGGAAATGGGTGGGAGAGACGCGAAGGTTTAGGTTGAGTGGCACGAGTGGCTGGAGGAGGCGACCAACCGGAAAATCTCCGGGCCCGGTCTTGGGCTGTGGCCCGTGGCCCGCTCCCCTGGCCGGATCACGACAACTCCCGCTCAGAGCAACACCCAACCTCAGTCTTCACCTCACGCTTCAGAAGCCTGCACACCTGTGTAGCAGCGCCTTCCCACGCGGCCGAGCAATGCGCGCACACTTGACTTGAACCCAGTGTCCATCGGGGAACTTATCGCTCCGCTTGTTTTCTCCCATCCAGCTCCGACTGTTTTGGGACGTGGCTGCGATCGAGGTCCAATGACTAAGTGACGACTGCTTACGCCCTGCAATATCTGCGCATCGAATCCCAAAAATAGCATTTCTACCTACGAAAACGCTTGCTTCGACCTTTAGCGACCCAGGCATACCCTCGACGCGACCTGCACATTTCCGCGACCCTTTCGCGCACTTTCCACGTTTGTTATCCTCTGGATCACGCTGCTCTTCCGCCCAACAGCCCACCGAAGGTCGATTCACGTTGTGAGCATTATTTTCGATATAAAAATATCTTCTTGAGAATTATTACCATCTATACGAATCTACGATTTACCAATATACGCAACCTTCGACACCCACCTCGTCGTCAACTCACGCTTGATGCTTGACGAATACCCTCTGCAAAACAGCTCGCTTGTACAGATCCTTGTTTTCCCTTTGCTCAAACGGTAGCAATATACAAGACAGTGACTTGGCTGGGCCGAAAGGCAGCTCGAGAAGTCCCATTACGGGGAGGGGACGAGGGCGGACGGGGCGGAAAATAACGAACCCCATAGGGCAACATGACAACGGCGTACCCGCCAGGTGCTCATCCTGGTGGAATGCAGCAATTTGGGGTCCCCCATGGCCATCCCATGGGTCCTGGCCATGGCCCAAATCCCGGACAGCCCATGGTTCAGCCGATGATGCATCCAGGAGCATCAGGTCCTGGGGTGGGGCCTCATGTTAGCCAGGCTGGGCCGATGATGGGGATGCAACCAGGGATGGGTGGACCGGGTATGGGTCAGGGGATGGGTGGAGGAGGACCAAACGCCCATCCTATGGGTCAAATCAATCATCAAGCGCAACTTATGGCCCAGCAACAGCAGCAGATGCAAGCTAGTGAGTTCAACATTTTCCTTCAATAACTCCCTGGCATTTTCAACGTATGTGTGCGCGGCAGACGATATGATCGTGCAACGAGCTCAATGACCAGGATTTGGAATATATTAAGCACCAAATGAAGAATGGAAGGACAAACTGAAGTTTGAGACCGGCATACCAACGTATTCATCACTCCGGGCTATGGAGGTGCTAAGGTTGTGCTTTCTGCTGGTCATGCCTTCCCTCAAAGTCTGCGCGTCTCTTACGACGCGAGGCATACGGGTGATGCAAAAAGAAAATTCGATACTTTGAGCATCGAGCCCTGCCTAGAATCCACGTCCTTATTGGACAAACCGAGCAAAATGTCTCTGCAGGAAGAGCGATACTTTATCTAGACCTCGGAACAGTGCAAATGACTGCTTGAGCAATCGCGCGTCAACGGGAATGGCCTTTTGGTTTGGCCAAATATTTAGACTGCTTGGACTGTTGTTCCAAGACGGCTGCACCAGGTGACTTCCATGTGTGGGGTCCGGGCCCGGCGGAGGAATCCTGGGCTAGAAATCACAATAATCAGTTACGTGCCGCTATATTTTCTTGAAGCTCTGAACTGGATCGAGGACATCCATCGGCACTCACATCTCAGGAAACAGCTCCACACTTTGCTTCCTATAGACAGGTGATTCAAGCGTCTAAGTTTCCTTTCGAACCGGGGATGCGGATCGCCATACCTATCATTGCTACAACTCCTCCATCGCGAAACCTGGCCCTCACCGCTTTGGATTCGAGAATCTCCACCGCTCTTTCTTAAATCTTGTGCCGTTTCGAGTCATAGCTTCCATTTATAGGTATGCTAACAAACGATTTCATAGTGGCAAACAATCCCCAGCTCGCCGCGCACGTGCAACAACAGCGATTGATGCAACAGCGAATGCTTGCGCAACAGCAGCAGCAGCAACAACAAGCCCATGCCATGGGTATGAACATGCCAAATGGCGGGCATTCTGGGCTTCAACAACAGCAGCTCGCGCAGTTGCAGGCGGCGAATCAGTTGCAGGCTAATCGCGCCGTCAGTCTTCCTGGGCACTTGGCAGCGCAGCAAGCGCACATTCAACAGCAACAGGCTCAGCAGCAACAGCATGCTCAGGCCCAGCAGCAAGCTCAGGCTCAGCAAGCTCAGCAGCAGCAGCAACAAGCTCAGGCTCAGCAACAACAACATGCTCAGGCTCAGCAGCAAGCTCAGCAGCAGCAGCAGGCTCAGGCTCAGCAACAACAACATGCTCAGGCTCAGCAGCAGCAGCAGCAGCATCAGCTTGCACAACAGATCAGCATGCAACAAGCAAATTCACAGTCAAGTAACTCCGCTCAACAAGGTCCTCAAGCGCAACAGCAGGGCCCTCAAAATCAACAGACTCCTATGAGACCACCTTCTCAAATGGGTAACCAACATGAAGGTCAAGGCCCATCCAATCCACCACCACCGCAAGGGCCTCAACCGCCTCATCCTCAATCAACCCCGCAGCCACAAGCACAGCAGCCACCGAGCACTCCTCAACAGCAGCCGCAGCAGCCGCCGCCGCCGCCGCCGTCACAACAGCAGCCACAGCCACAATCCCAGTCACAACAAGGGCCAGCGCCCCAACCCGGTCAACAGCAGCAAACCATTTCTCAACCCACGCCGCAACAGCAGCAACAAGTGCTGGCTCAGCGACAGCAACTAGCAGCCAGACAACAGCAGGTGATGTTGGCACGACAACAACAACAACAACAACAAACACAAAAGTTGAATGGCCAATACATCTTGCAGCTGATGCTGTATAGCGATCATCTGAGTAGATTTCAAGTGAGCAATCATTCACATGCAGGACCGCCAAGATGGCTGCTAATCATGCGATACAGGCAAGTAGGAATGGGGCCAACGATCTATCCCAATGGCAACATTTCGTTGCTAAGTTTTTTGCCGATGATGGGACGTTCAGAATCATGGCATGGTCTTCAACCGATGAGTCCACTAAACAATTCGACGTACCGGCTGCTTCCATCCCTAGATTCTACTATACTCATTTAAAAACCGGCGTGGAAAGTATACAGCTAGCTTTAGAAAATGGTCAAGAAAAGGACCTCGGTAACGGTAAACATTGGGTGGCAATGGATCGGGCAAGGTTCACATATTGGTTCCAGAATGGGACACAGGTTTGTGGCGTGAAGCGCGGCAGCCAAGGATCAAGGGCTAACGAGCACATAGCTGATATATTCCGGCCGGCTGGTGGCTCTCTTCAATCAACAAGATAAATTAGAGCTGCTTGAATTTGAAGGCCAGAGGCATCAGGAACTCATCCAAAAGAACCACCTCAAAGCCCTTGCGTTCCAGCAATCTCCGAACCAGAACCGATCACCAAAACTGAGCAAGACGATGGGCAAGCAGCGTCATCAGCAGCAAGAAGGCGACATCGTGATCGCATATTCACAGATACCGTCAGCACCCGTAAGCGATTATGGCTTTACGGGCGGTGTCCAGTCGTTTCTTGAGGTGAGCTCAGCATATTGTCCAAATCCGATATTATCCAGGCTAACTGATCGTCAGATTGGTGAGACTCTGTTCCACATGCGCGACTTGTTTGAATTCAACCATGAGAACCCAGACCTCAAGCCCTCCCAAGCTCTGCAGAAGCTCGTCTCGACCTACGCGCAAGAAGCCAACCAGCAAGCCGTCGGCGCCCTCCAACCTGGCCCGAACGCTCAGGCTCAAATGCCCGCCAGCAGCGGCATCGGTCCCAACGGCCAACTCAACCCCGCGCAGCAGCACCCAGCCCTCCACGCTGCCCAAATGAACGGTCCTAACGGCCCCGGCGGCCTCCCCGCTGGCCTCCAACACCCCGGCGGCCCGCACTCAGGCCCGCACTCCACCTTCGCCTCCCCAGCCGTCTCCCACATGAACCTCCCCAACAACACCAACTCGCCCCACATGAATCTCAACCCCAACATCCCCGCCGCGCTGCAGGCTTCCGGCCTGAACCCCAACCAGGCGGCTGCAGGACATACTCCGAGCCCGGCTATGGCTCATATGCAGGCGCCGGCCATGGCGATGCAGCATAGTGCGCAGGGCAGTGGGGCGGGCAGCGCGCAGGCGAGCCCTAGCGTGAGCAATAAGCGGAGACGAGCGTCGGCGGTGAAGTTGGAGGGGGATGATTCGGGAGGGCAGGGGCCGGGTGGGGGGCCGGAGGTGAATGGTACTGCGGGGAAGATAAAGCAGAGTCCACGCGTGGGAAAGAGGCAGAAGCCAGCTTAGCTTTGGTTGTGAACTGAAGAATTTCGTCTATGCGCTGGGGTGGTGGTGGTCAGGGAAAAGAGAATATACGCCGTTGGATGAGCATCCGAAGGTGGGCCATTTTTCGAATCGGAGTTGCTTGCGAGTTGGAATGGAGTGAGGGCCCGGTGTAGTGGGAGTTTTTGACTTTTTTTTCCCACATATCCGTCCCCTGCGTTTGGTTCTTTCTTGCAAAGCACCCCAGTTCATACGACGCGATTGTTTGATATCCTCGTTGAGTTTCGTTTTCCTTTTCTCCGGGCCGAAGCGTGGCGTCTGTCTGCTTTATCCCCCTTCCTTTTCTTACATAGCCCCTGTTTGTGGGGTCGGAAGACTATATACTGCTCATCTCCTGCAAGAAGCCCGATGGTGCTGTTAGTCTCACGCTTCTTTGGGGGCGAATAGAGAGGAGGAAACGCAATGGTCTAATGTGGTCTGGATGTTACTCTTCGGGTAACACCCACGTTGCGCCTCATCGGTACACCATGGTCGGGCAAGCGGTGGTGCGAAAATACTGGGGTGCTTGCGTTGAGACTTGGATTGCGGTCATGATGAGTGGAGGGCACTTAGGCTGAGGGATCGCAGTACCTACATAGTTCGTAATGACAGCTGTATTATACCTCCTAAACCTTGGCTCTTCCCACCGGACGCTTATCCTGTATCTAGAATCCGGGGGCTGAAGTACCCCACACCGGCCTTCCGCTCCCTCTGTGGAGTCCGCCAGGGTAAGTTAAGCGATAAATTTACCGCCAAGCTCAATACCTATTTAGAACTCTCTCAGTTCCTCATGTTACCTTCTTATCCGCTCAACAGATTATAGAATATTATGGAAGGTTTGAGTGGCATGGAGCTGTCAGAAGCTGCTTTCCATGGACATACATCTCAAGTTCGAGAAATCCTGGAACGGCAAACAGCGTTGTCCCCAGCTCCGGATGGAGGTATTGAGGTTTCAAACAGAACACGTTTTCATGGTGCAATCCAGGCGGCTCTTCTGTATGGACATGCTAACGTTGCGAGGCTAATATTGCAGCGTCTCGATGATGCCAATGTACAAGGTGGACACTTTGGCAGTTGTCAAGGGGAAGGAACGAGACAGATGCACGTGACCATCCGAGGGCAACTACCTATACTATACGTTAGGTACCTATACCTTCGGGACGACCGGAGGGGCCCTCGATACATTTAGGTTCTGGACGTCGGGGGAATCTTGCGGACTCTCGGACGGCTCTCCTCTTCTATCTACGATTGATCCTCTTTTAGGAGGCAGTAGCGATCTGCTGCTGTCGCCGCCGTTGACGCGTTAACCGACGCGTCGCTCTTGTTTACCTCAGAAATGGGACCAGTTCGAACATCAAAAAGAACTCGAAACCTGTCGACAAAGGTTATTGAGAATAGCCAGCTATCTCATGATGCGCTCGACCTCTTAGATCTTGAATCTGAAGGAGCTGAAGGCCTCCGTACACAAATCTTCACCCTCATACACGCGCAAGTGCACGAATTACGTCAGAAAACACGCCACTGGCTGCAAGAACAGGAAGAAAAATGGAATCAACACTGCAAGAAAATGCTGGAAGAGCAGGAAGCAACACTAACAGGGCGTTTTATGGGGCATATTATCCAGCTGAAAAAAGATGTCGAACACCTCAAGACCGCTCAGAGCCAGCCTCTAACTACGCCACCCCTCACACCGCCAGTCTCGACAGAAGTATCGCCCCAGATATCCTATGCCTCGATTGCGACGGCTACAGCTACACCAGCGGTACAATCAACAAGTCAATCCCAGCCCCGTCCTCAACCACCAAGACTCGATCTAGACCTATCAGCAACCTCAATTGAGGTGTATACACCAAAGAATCTCCAGGAGATAATGAACAAATTGCTTGAGGGAGATCTTAATCATATTCGGTGCCAGGGAGTGGCATTAAAGAATAAAGAAAGAGTTGGCTTCTTTTTTAGGAATCAAGAGCAAGTACAGAGAGTTCAAGCACAGCAGCCATGGGCCTCGATGATGGAGTATGACTTAGCCCAAGCACGGCTGATAACATCCGAACACTTTAAGGTCAAGATCACAGGAATTGATAAGAACTTGCTTGGATCACCAGAACAAGGCCAGAAGATTAATAATGCCTTCATCCGACAGATTAACCAGGAGAATGGAATATCTATTCAAATCGCTCGACTTCTAAATCCGCACTCAGCCAGATCAGACGCTCAAATTGTAGCTACATGTAGCTCTGCAGAGGAAAGAAATAATCTACTCACTACTGGTATACTCCCAATTGGAAATGGTAATATCGCCTATGTACAGCAGTTCCATGAATCCCGGGTAAAGGCCTGCAGACATTGCGGAGAGTTTGACCACTTCATACGAAACTGTGCCAACAGACAGAAATGCCTACAATGCACAGCTAGTCATTCAGCCCTCACAGGTACCTGCGACGCGCCACCAAGATGCTTCAACTGCCTCGGGAACCACCATACCACAGATAGAAATTGCCCAGTCAGGCTGCGCAGAATACAACACGAATAGACACGAATAGGAGTAAGATAGTAGGATTTCTGATAGAGGGCTATTAGGCGAGGAGGCGGCGAGGGCAGTCCGATTCTGTGCCGGCAGCAAGAGCAGCATCACTTCAGAACATACCCTGGAGCCGTATATTCGCCACTTTCCTTTACCCTACCCTCAACACTACAAAAATCGGATAAATAAGACGAGACAATATGGATCGGCATCCTGTATATAACACACTTGACCCGGAACAACATTGTTCCACGTAGATTAGGATAGATCCCCACATGGGCCTGTAAAAGGTCTGAAAGGGTGTAGGAATAAAAAAAACAAACAAACAAACAAAACTCCCCTGTACCGCAAAGAATCTATTATTCAGGTATCTTAGCTCCTTTTCCCGCAATTCCATTAAGTTATAACTATAATTTTATTATTCTCCGCCCATTTCTTCCTAAAAAACTTAAATGCGGTTAAAAAAATAACTCTTTTAGTAATGCTATTGATTAAGTCACAATATTAAGAACGCCGACACCGTTTACGCGGGCTATAAATACTTATTACCATATTGCGTTTTTGCTTCTTCCGAGGCCGTATTCCCGCTATATAAATGTCCAGGTCCGGTACGCTGTGCTCCCCGTCCATATTGATCACCGTATTGAGCCTCGGCTTTATCAGTGACTATATTTCCGGTAAAGTTATGGCTGCCTTGGGCAGCCAGTACTTGCTGAACCGAAGAGACAAACAGGCCATCGATATCTTCGGCAGCAGCTTCGATCTCCGGAAGAGCGGGTTGCGATTTAATCTCCTGAATCTCTTCAACAACAAGCTCGCTTTGACGCTGTCGTGTGGCGGGAAAGAGCTGGATTAAGCCTTCAACTAGTTGGATAACATCGCTAATTAGCCGATCAAAGTATTTCTTCTCATATAAAGCCCATGCTGTCTTCTGGCGTACAGTGCTTCGCCGCTGACGCCTCAGCGCCAGATCGCGCATCTTGTCATGTATCGTTCGTAGATTGGGTTCCAAGTCCATATCGGTATCGTAAACCTGTATCTCGGTGGAATTGTTGCTCTTGGTCTTAAATCGCTGCGAGACCCTCTCGGCATCGGCAAAGCAAGCCATAATCTCCCCTAAGATCCCCTCTACTTTCTGTACCTCCACTAGTGTACCTACGGGGACTTGATTATGATTGTGTGATTCGTCAACGGTATTAGCCCAGCGAGATAGGCGTAGCTTAGCGATGTCAAGCTTCAGCAAGGATCTTTGATAGTCTTTGCCAAAGCTCCGTCCCAGTTGGACATATTCAAAGCAGTCGACACAAGTGGTAAAAATTGCCGTTAGGCTGACTGCACCGATAACAAGCCCTGCTGTTTCTGCCATTTTTCCTCTGGACTTTTCTTCTGGTATATTGTGCGGAAATGAAAGTGAGATCAATATGTGGGTAATAGAGGAAGACTTTATATACGCCACACGTTCAGTTGCAAAACTACAGCTAGAGCTGGATTGCGGGTGCCTATCGCTGTATGCAGCCAGGCTGAGGCAGTGCGGGTTCAGCTGAAGACTTGGCATAAAGCGAGCCTTACTGCGACCGCCGCACCTCTCCCAGCCATCTTTAGCTGAGCTTCTAAGACCAATTCAAATGAAAAGACAACGAGCTCCTCTTTGGATGTTTGCATACACGTTTACTCGCCTAGCCAAGGCCTTATAGAGATACCTTAGATCCGTGCTTTCGTAAAACCTGGTAAGTTTCCGCTAGCGTACAACGCAGTTGTAGTTAACCTAACGTCCAGAGGCTATAGCGTGCGATGCAACCTCCCGCTGACCATACTGTAACGTACACGGGTAATCGAGCGGAGGGCAATTCGACCAACCACTACGGTCACAATTACAACAACGTACATTACCACGGCAAACCAGACTGCAACCAGTGCCTCCGCGACCTGATAGTCACCGACCCGCGCAACGACAAAGCGAGAATTGAGAAGGATAAGGATAGGCTGCTCAAGCAGTGTTATGGCTGGATACTGGAGGATGCCAACTTTCAGCGTTGGCGGGCCAAAGGCGACGCGCGCCTGCTGTGGATCAAGGGCGACCCAGGGAAGGGCAAGACAATGATGACGATGGGTCTCATCCACGAGCTATCTTCCAGGAATAGATCATCAAATGCGATATCAAAGATGCTGGGCAAGATAAAGCGAGCTTCTCAGCCATGTCTACTGGCTTACTTCTTCTGCCAGAGCACTAGACCGGAGCTCAACAATGCAGCCTCAGTCTTGCGTGGGCTCATCTACCTACTTGTTGTGCAAAGAAAGGACCTTATGCGGCATATACAGAAGCGGTATAAAGCTATAGGTAGCAAGTTGTTTGAAGGACCTAACGCCATCTATGCACTAAAGGAGATACTGTCGGATATCCTGAACGACTCGACTTTGCCGACAACGTACCTTCTAGTTGATGCACTCGACGAGTGTACATCTGGCCTCTCTGAACTTTTGCATATCATCACGGCCGATAGTCTTGCGCAACGCTCGAGGGTCAAGTGGCTAATAACGAGCCGCAACCTGCCGAGCATTGAGCAGTCTCTTCACACTAGCTCAATGAGCGACAGGATCAGCCTTGAGCTCAACGCTAGCCACATCTCAAAAGCCGTCACGGCATTTATAGACTTTAAGATGCAGCGCTTAGCAGCTGTGCAGAACGACCCTGAACTAAGAAAAGAGGTGCAACAGGTGCTCTGCAAAAAGGCCGAAGGCACGTTTCTGTGGGTGTCGCTCGTCTGCAAAGAGCTGGAGACTGTGGAGCACTACCGTGTGAAAGACGTGCTGCGGGAGCTGCCGCCTGGGCTAGATCCACTGTACGAGCGTATGATGGGACAGATCTTGGCGCAGAAGCACAGACAAACAACACAGTTCTGCAAGGACATCCTTCAATCAGTCAGGCTCGCATACCGGCCGCTTCAACTGCAGGAAGTCGTGGTAGCCGCCGGACTCCCTAAGGACCAGTTTCGTGATGTACAAGGGGTCATTGATCTTGTCAGCCGCTGCGGATCCTTCCTTGTTGTTCGCGACGATACTTTATTCTTCGTCCACCTCTCTGCTAGGGATTACTTTACGTCTGGGAACGGCCAGCGGGTGCTAAAGGACACAGTTGCAGCGCAGCACCGACAAATAACTAACCGTCTACTAGACGCGATGGACAGCACACTGCAAAGAGACATGTGTAGCTTGCAGAAGCCTAGAACACTAACACAAGAGGCAGTAGGTCGCATTGAGCGTAGCGTTCTCCCAAGAATCACATATGCGTGCGAGTACTGGATCGACCATCTCTCTGCATGTCCAAAGGATTCTGACAGTATATTGTTAGATGACGGCAAGGCTCACCGCTTCCTCCAGAAGCATCTCCTACATTGGCTCGAAGCTATGAGCCTGTTAAGGAAGGTCCCGAACGCTCTAGCAGTAATACGGAAACTACAATCTATATTAACTGTAAGTAGTTAGCTAAGTAGAAGAAAGTAAACTACTGATATATACTAGAAAAGTAAGAGCATATTGTTATCTCAGATGGTTCATGATATGTTGAGGTTTATAATGTGGGGTGGAGCGGTAATGGAGAAGGCTCCTCTACAAGTATACTACTCTGCCCTTCTCTTTGCGCCAGAAAGAAGTATAGTTCGGAGACAATTTATCCAAGAGATGCCGGATTGGTTAAAAGTTAGGTCAGAGATTGACAGGGATTGGGGCTCTCTACTGCAGACGCTCGAGGGCCATACAGGGTGGGTGATAAGCGTGGCCTTCTCACCGCAAGGAGATCGACTGGCGTCGGCTTCAGACGACGAGACCGTTCGACTGTGGGACGCAAACACAGGCCGGCCGCTGCAGACACTCAAGGGCCATACAGGGTCGGTGATGAGCGTGGCCTTCTCACCGCAAGGAGATCAACTGGCGTCGGCTTTAGACAACGGGACTGTTCGACTGTGGGACGCAAACACGGGCCGGCTGCTGCAGACACTCAAGGGCTATACAGGGTCGGTGATGAGCGTGGCCTTCTCACCGCAAGGAGATTGACTGGCGTTGGCTTCAGATAATAGGACTGTTTAACTGTGGGACGCAAACACAGGCCGGCTGCTGCAGACACTCAAGGGCCATACAGGGTGGGTAATAAGCGTGGCCTTCTCACTGCAAGGAGATCAACTAGCATCGGCTTCAGACGACAAAACCGTTTAACTGTGGGACGCAAACACAGGCCGGC
>ML991863.1:0-58563 GCA_010094025.1 Viridothelium virens | reverse complement strand
ATACAGGGTGGGTAAGGAGCGTGGCCTTCTTACCGCAAGGAGATTAACTAGTGTCGGCTTTAGACAACAAGACCGTTCAACTGTGGGACGCAAACATGGGCCGGCCGCTGCAGACACTTAAGGGCCATACAGGGTGGGTAAGGAGTGTGGCCTTCTCACCGCAAGGAGATTGACTGGCGTCGGCTTCAAACAACGAGACCGTTCAACTGTGGGACGCAAACACGGGCCGGCCGCTACAGACGCTTAAGAATTATCTAGGACTTACTGAAGCTTCAGCCACTTTTCAGGATGTATATAGCGAGGGTCAATGGGTATTTTTTCAGAAAGAAGGTATTCTGTTACTCCCGTCACAGCATCAGGTATCATGTTCAGCTGCCTATGGGAGGGTTATAGCTCTAGGCACCAAGTCTGGTCGAGTACTAGTGTTAAGCTTGTCAAAGTAAGATGGAATACACCGTCCTATCCCCCCACCCACCTCCGTTAAAAATAGTTCTGTTTTATATCGTAGGGTGAACCGAAGATCTGCTGATTAATCCTGATTAGAAATTATGCTCCTACACAGCCACAGACTATAAAAGTCGCTTATATAATAGATTACACTACGCGAGACCGTTTTGTACTAGCCAAAATCAGAAGTCGCTTAGATTAGAAGTACCGACAGAACACGTCTCGAAGAGGGATACCTACGTGTCTAGTTACTATAGTCTGTAGTGGCAAGCACTAGAAATACTGCGTGGAACATCGCGTGGGTATCCTGACGCCGTAAGGCGACGCGCGGTGACGCGTCTGTCAATAGAAACACCAAAACACTAACAGCATGAAACTAACGCGAAAACACGACAATCACCGCAAGAACACGACCTTTTGGGGACGATATTAGATTAAAAAGCGATAAATAGTACTTAGAAAACACGATAGAAGCCCCGAATCGCCTTACACTGAATCTGCCTTACGACAGTCAAAGCGTACCCCGTTACTATCAGCGAAAGCCCTCGCCGCCGCAGTTGACAACGGTAACCATCATAATATTATTATGGCATCAAGGAGATAGGACACCTCAGGGAAGGACATCCTTCAGACCCTGCACGAGATGGAATCACGCCGCATCTCGGACATACAACAGCTGGCCCAAGGTTATGAGAAGGGTTTCCAGAAACTTATAGAAGAAAACAAGTCATTGGTGGAAAGCAACAAGGCGCTTGTTCAAGAATGCAAGAGTCTAGCAGATAAAATAGGCAGAATGGAAAACAACATGGCAAAGGTAGAAGGCATGCTTGGTAGCCTGGAGAAAGCAGTGTTATCAATTCCAGCAACATCTCAACCTCGCTCATATGCTTCCGCAGCCTCAAGTCCCAATTTACTCCCCCCCACTATTACTGTAACACCCCCTAACTTAAGCCCAAACCTCTTGTCTATTTCCGATCGAAGTATAACAAGGTATGCGGCCCAAGCTAGACACCAGCTGCCCATAAGAGAATTAAACCTTAGGGATACGCAAGTAGGAATTGAGAACACAAAAAAACTACAGGATTTAATAAACCATGCCCTCCAAGCTACAGCTGAACTGTCATCAGTTATGTGTAATGCAGTAATGCCAAAGTAAAAGGAACACATCGGCTTTATCTTCACGAGCGAATAACAAGCGCAGGCAGTTAGAAACAAAGAGCCGTGGAAGAACCTAGCAAACAAGGACTTTTCACAAGCTTGATTAATCAAATGAGAAAGGTTCAAAGTCAAGCTTACAGAAGTCAACAGGCATTAAATCAGCAACTCTAATAAAGGAGAGGCTGTTGCTAAGGATATAGTAGACCAGATCAATAGCGAGAATAGACTTTCTATCCAGACAATGCGACTCCTCAGTCAACTATCTGAGCGCCAAACAGTCCAACTTGTGCTGGTATGTACGTCACAGAACAAGAAAGACAGCCTCCTCCAAAAAGGGTATATTGCAATCCAAGGAGCACTTGCTCGTACCAACGAATTCTTCGAATCCCCGGTGTTACAATGTAAGAAGTGTGGTGAATTCGACATAGCGCGGAACTGCAGGAATCCACAAAGGTGTTTGAATTGCACTAACAAAGGTCACGACGCACTGCTCTGTACTAACGCTGCTCGCTGCTGCAATTGCTTTGGTAACCACTATAGCCAAACCATCTCATGCCCCGTTCGCCAGCGGCAGACACAGCATAGACAACCGAATGACTGGTAAGCCACTTCGGATTCTCCAGGCTAACCTCCAGCACCAACAAGAAGCCCAGCATGCCCTGCTTAATAATGAGGCGCTACAAGACTTCAGTCTATTACTAATTCAAGAGCCAAGCGGCTTTAAAACAGGTAAAGGCCAATTTGTAGCAACACCGCAGAGTTACCAACATTGGACACAGCACGTCCCTTTACTGCAGGACACTTTAGTATGGTGGCCGTTCCAGACCCTAATCTATGCGTGCCAATCCCTCTGAGCGCGTCAAGTGGATATTCCCTCAAAGGATCTTACAGCGGTTGAATTCCAAACTGGAGGAAAACAATACCTGGCCTTTTCGGTATATATCCCACCGATCAAAGGCATGGCTAGTCGCAATAGCAAGATCTTAGACGAAGCCCTACGCCATATCAAGAACACGTGTGCACAGTATCCAGTCCATGAGGTTTTTGTCGGAGGCGACTTCAACCGCCACGACCAGCTCTAGGGTGGTGACAGAATCCGTCATAATAAAGGTGAAAGGATAATTTAGTGCATAAACCAATTGGCCCTTCAATCATTACTTCCACGGGGCACGGCTACGCACGACTCGGGATCCACGATAGACCTAGCGCTTGCGTCAAGCGGCCTTGCAAGCGATCTGATTAAGTGCCAGCCGTGGCACACTGCATATGGATCGGACTATGAAGCGATTAAAACTCAGTTTGCCCTTAATACCTACAAGCCTTCTTGCGAACCGCGACGTCTGTTTTGAAACACTAATTGGCACAGGACATGTCAGTTAGCTGCCAGAGGTCTCCAACAGCTACCTCTCTCTGACAGTACGCTAGACACGCCTGAACAGATTAACACCTTTACTGCCCGCCTCACCCAAATCGTACAGCAAGCAGTGCTGCAGTGTACACCCATTGCTAAACCATCGCCGTACGCCAAACAATGGTGGACCCTCAACCTCACTCAGCTCAGACGCAACTTCACCCGGATCAGAAACGAAGCTCGTGCCCAACGACGCGGATACTCGCGCGACAGACAGCTTGATGAAATAATTAGGAACGCCCAAAAAGAATTCCATGATGCATGTAGGTGTTAACAACAATCTAAGTGGAACGACTTCTTAAAAATTGGCCAAAACATCTGGAAGGCTGTGAGGTATTTTCACCCAGCGGAACAGAGTCAATTCGGTTCCATACCAGCACTGGAAATACTAAATAGCCTCCGCACGGATGATCCCGCAATCTTAAAGGAACTTATTACACAATTCTTCAGTAAGACAGCATAAGTCAAGGAGTATACGCTATTGCGGAATGTACCGATACCATTGCGCTGGGAGGAGCTATCTAAAGAAGAAATCCATGTGGCAATTCTCAAGGCGGCTCCTTACAAAGCCCCTAGTCCTGATGGCCTGCCCGCCATAACATGGAAAATGCTCTGGCCAGAGGTGGGTAGCCATATCGTCGCCCTTTTTTAAGCAGCAGTTCAAGTAGGGCACTTCCCCAATCCATGGAGGACTGCCAGAATCCTGCCTCTTCAAAAACCTGACAAATGTAACTATAAACTGGCAAAAGCATACCGGCCCATATCGCTCTTAGCCACATTGGGAAAAGCATTGGAGTCGGTCCTCACAGAGAGACTTTCATATCTAAATAAAACACACAGTCTTCTGCCCAAATGTTATTTCAGAGCCCGGAAACAGCGTTCTACCATTAATGCATTACAGCTAGTCACAAAGGACATCTATCAAGCTTGGAAGCAAAAGCATATAGTCACACTGCTAAGCTTTGACTTGAAGGGTGCCTTTAACAGCGTCCATAAAGATGTCCTTGCCCAGTAACTGCAGGTAAGGAGAGTTCCACCGCAGTTAATACGCCTATGTCACAGTTTCTGCTCAGACCGGAAAGCGTCAGTTATGGTCAACGGCACGGAATCAGACACCATGGATATTGCCCATGCCGGGCTTCCTTAAGGTTTACCACTCTCACCCATTCTCTTTTTATTCTATAATGCAGACCTACTCAGCGGTAGACTCTCAAGCAACTTGGGAAAGATGGCCTTTGTTGACGACTTTATGGTGTGGGTTTCCAGTCCCACAACACGCAGAAACATCAATCGGCTTAAGAGCGAAATTATCCCTTTAGTAGGACAGTGGAGCAAAAGAAGCAGCGCTATGTTTGAACCCGATAAGACACAGATGATACACTTCTCCCGCAACAACCGCCATCCTTAATTCGAAAGTCCTATAAGGTTTCAGGGCTCAACTATCACTCCAAAAAAAGAGGTCAAACTATTAGGCCTTATTCTGGACCAAAGGTTGTCATTTCACTCTCACACAGCACGCGCAGCGAAACGGGGGGAGAAAGCGGCCCTAGCACTACGACGACTTCGAGGTCTGCGGCCTACAGCAGCCCGCCAACTGTTCCTAGCTACAATCGCTCCCGTCACGGACTACGGAGCCCCAGTGTGGACTCCCTGCTCGTCCATGCAAGCGCAGAGTCGTATCAACCGGGCAATGAAGATAGGGGCGGCAGCGGTCACAGGAATTTTCAAATCAGCAGCGGTTCAGGCATCAGTAGTTGAGGCAGGACTGGAACTCCCTCAAGATCGACTCCATCAGCAGGTACAAAGGAATTGGCTTAAGCTTCAGTACAAACCGTTTCACCATATCAGCTGGTTACTCATTCACCGGCTGGATCAGATGGGAAGTTACCAGTCACCGCTTGAAGTAACAGCGGCCAAGTATGGATTTCTAGACTCGGATGAGGTAGATCCCATTCCAGCCTTCGCCAAGCCACCCTGGCAAGTGGGTCCAGATATTATGGTACAGACCCAACAGAAAGCAGTATGGACTGCAGGGCTTGTAGCCCGGGATCCAAACGCGATAGCCTTCTACACCGATGGCTCAGTCAGAAATGAACTTGTGGGTATCGGGATATACACACCACCACCCTTCAGCCTACAAATCTCAACCACCTTAAACCGTGGCCCTAAGCCAGACCCAACCCAAATCGAACTCGAAGCGATACGAGTTGCTCTACACGCCATAGTCAATAATCCAGTATATGGGCTGCGTTTCGGGTCCATAAAACACCAAATTATCACTGATAGTGAGAGGGCACTGCGTATCCTGCAACACCCTGGCAAACATAAGAATGAAACACTACGACAGATCTTTGATTTGCTCCGAATGGCGATACAGCAGCAAATGGTCATCCAGTTTCTTTGGGTACCAGCACATTCGGATGTGCAAGGAAACGAAATTGCGCATGATTTAGCTCACTCAGCCACAAACCCCGGCTGCATCCCAATCAATCGAAAGATCACCTTAGCAGAGAACCGTAAACAGGACACCACGTCGCAAGAAAGGAGACGCACCCACTTTCAGTCTTTGAGAGTGGCTCGGCATTTGAGGGAGTTGGATAAAGCGCTCCCAGGGAAGCATACGCGAAAACTCTACGACAGGCTCAATCGAGCGGACGCCGCAATACTAGCTCAGCTCAGAGGAGGTTACTGTAGATTGAATAGTTACTTATTCAGCATTGGACAAGTCGACAGCGAACTTTGTACCTGTGGCGAGAAGGAGACGGTAGAACATTTCCTGCTAAAATGCTCAAAATGGGCTCAGCAAAGACGGCGATACTGGACCCAGGAACAGCTCAGAGATCTTACATTGGCGAGGGTTTGTGGGGCATATTCGTCACCTGAAGTAGACGGGCCAATAGAAAGCTGGCAACCAAACTTAAAGACTGTGCGAGATGCCATTTCATTCGCGAAAGAAACAGGGAGATTGGACGCAGGCTCAAGCGTATAGAAAGGGAGTACGATACACAGGACCTGGAAGGCTATGAAGACACTGCGCCGGCAGCAAGAACAGTGTCACTCTAGAACAGACCCTAGTGCAGTGGTAATGGTCCTGGAGATGTACTCAACAATGCGAAACCAAAATTAGCTACTTCCTGTAGACTAGTCAGCTAGATCCCCACATAGGCCAGTGCGACCTAAAAGGGTGTAGGAATCAATCAATCAATCAATCAATCAATCGAAGTACTAACCGTGGTGGCGATCTTGTATGAATTTGCGCGCCACAGCAGACACAAGGTTGATGATGACTTTTCGGCTCTGTATTAAGTCTCTAGGGCTTAGATAAGACTATATATAAGTATTGTGGAGTACTAAGAGCTTAACTTTAGTGCTCTTGAGAAAGGACATTGTTATGCTCTAAAACAAGGCTCTCTGCGCATTAGGCGTAAAGGAGACGATGTGAACGTAATTTATGGGTGGGTGGAGTTCCGAATGTGTAAAAGTAGCCACAGTACACGACTTATATAGAATATTAGTGAGTAATAACGTGTGCGCAGAATGATAGTTGCTTGAAGTCAAAGTATCCCTCATATTTTGCGGCACGGAGGGTTTTGCGCCACCCAGGGACGGACGTTAACTACAGACGCATTGGTGAAGTTGAAATTGCTTTAAAGACAAAGTATCTATAGATTGGCTCGCCACGGAGGGTGGCTCGCGACATAGGGACGGATGTTAATCTATTATGCTCAAAACCGACTGAACTTCTAACATGTATTATTAAGCCATACCATAGACCCCAAACTTTAAAAGTAATTCGGAGACAAAGAATGAGTCAAGTTTACTTAGATATTGAGTCTCAGGGTCAGAGAGCTTGAATGTGGAAAGTTGATGGTGTATTCTCGAGAATGCTTTCGTTTGGGGGTGTCTTTTGCTTCGCAGGAAGGGACGTTACTCTGATAGCTGTAGATCGAACTTTGTTGTCATCCCTGCTTTCTCCGCCAGCTTAACTAGTCGTGGCTCTATTTCCATCTGTGGATCCCAATCCTTGGAAACAAGAATAACATTGGAAAGATTCATGTCCCTTAGCAATTGTACGGACTCCTTGATCCAGTGTTGATTACTTTGTATCTCAGGGCCATCCATAGGAATCTTAAAATGTCCGCAATCTTTCCAGTCTTGTTCTGCAATCTCCTCCTTTGTTGCCGCTTTCCGTTTTCGTGTTGTAGTAAACCCTTCGTCATCTAGAGAGCAGTGTAAAACCTTCGCCTCCGGATATACAGATCCGATGAAGACATCCCATTGACTTTCTCCCTTAATCAGCTCGAGGAACTTTTTGCAGGAATGCTGCGGGACAATTTCTGGATCACCAGGAATCAGAAATTCTATAACTGCTCGCTGCTCAAATTGGACGAAGTACGAGCCCGAACTACGCGTACGTCGTAGAAACTGATAATCCGCTGGTTGGCCGGTAATAGTCAAAACTCCATATTCGTGTAGTTTTAAGAGATCCGGTACAAGAGGTTCAGTCTCCGGATCAAGCGGTCCCAGGTGGTAAGGAGTGTAGTTGATATCTCCGCGTAGAAACTTCATATTTAGGTTGATAACATCAGAATAAGTCTCTGTACTGTCCCAGAGCTCTTCAAATTTTTGCCATTCCTCCTTAGTCATTTTACCCGCTTTGATTTCTCTTTCACTTTTCCAGCCATACCCTATTCAAGGTCAGCCTAGGTCCAGATATGTATGATTTAGGAATTGAACGTGCAGTAAATCTTATCATCTCGGACGCTTTTTACAACCTTGTGTGAGTAAACTGGATCCTCTTTAATCGAGGGTGAAAATGGACTGTTATCACCGCTGGTCATCGGTGGAGGTGAAGGTGATAATGGGCCGTTATCACCGCTAATCATTGTTGGAGGTAAAGGTGATACTGGACTAATTTCACCTTCAGACATAGTCAAAGATTTTGAAGCCTTAGGGAATCGGTAGCTATGATAAGAAAGTGACTAATAGGAGAGATTTTGCTGTAGAGGCCTTTTAAGCTGAAGAGCTCCAAATCTTGCACTGGCGGAGTCCTCCTTATATCCAGACATGGACTATAAAAAGACAAACCTAAACCAGGCTGGTTTCGGTATCCTAGTAATAATATATCTAGAGCGTAAGCGCTGGCAGCCCTGAATGAATCACTTGGCGCTAGCCACAATTTGGACAAGGAACCGATAGGGACAAGGCGTATACTAACACATGATATGTGGAGTATTTTAATGTAACTAAAAATTATTGGAAGAGAACAGAATGCGAACATCGTCATTAATCAACGTCTAAGGAAGCTATCCAAAAGAAAGCAAAGGTCCAAGAAGTGATAAAAGCAGTTCATTTTCTCCTTAAAAGTCCTCTCTAAGTTTATATAATACCTTGTGTATTGACTATCCTTTACAGCATTCATCTAGTAATCCCACTTTCCAGAGCTTCTTCACCTTCGATCCTGCTTTCTCCATTGCTGGTACTCTCAGCATCGCCTGCTTCAGCAGAGTTGCTGGTGATATTCGTCACTGGATGCTCAGGTTGATTATTACTAGCTCGTCGTGGTAGGGACCGAGACTGGTTCCTATCCGTTCCACTGATAGACTCAAGTTCTTGTACAATAATCGGTGGAGTCCTACAGCAGTATAATCAGCTCAGATAAACTCTCTTCTTTAAGGAAGCATGAGGATACCCAGGACTGTAGGGCGGAGGAGGGGGAGGCTCCTCCCGGGGATAATTGAGTAGTATATGGCCCAAAGTGGTGCGCATCCGGGCAATCTGCTCTCGCGCAGTACTCGTACGACCGCGTGACCTATACGGTCTACTGAAGATGAATATCAGACACATACTTGATTAGTGAGGATTGTTTAGAGATAGTAATTGGTGTTATAGAAGATCAAACATGAAGAATATTTGTTAAGTGGGCATGGGAAGTAGCTTTTTGTATAGGGTCCAGCTAAACGCCGCTGGTACAAAACAGGTCTCTCCTTTATCAATAACATTAGGTCGTCTTAATATAGAAGACTCAAATCAGGATGGGTTATTCTAAAAATAATAATCCATTGCTCTAACTACCAAGGCTGGAATTCTAAATCATGAAACTCGATCTCATCCATAATTGCTTTTCTAACTTCGCGCTGAGCACGGTCCCGCAGCTCCGCATCGCAAGAAACTGTCCCGAAGAATAAGACAAAGCAGGAGACTAGAAGCGTTGAGAGCTCACCTGCGACAATAGTCCGTCCCTCAAGTCTAGATATTGCTTCTTCAAGAGAGTCCTCAATGTTCATCTCGCAGAAATGGGTTACCATACGATTATGAGACCCATCCGTATCTGATTGCTGGCCAAGTGTTCGTTGAGAAGTATCGTATAAGGTAATATTCAGTATCTTATTCGAACAGTCAGCGTCATTGAAAACATAGAGTTGAACCCATACATGATCGTGCTTGTCGAGTTCAAGGAGATCAGTCATCCAATCGAATACCCATTCACGCTGCCCTTGCCGATCGATTAGCATAGGCCCGGTGACACGCAATCCAGCAACTCACCGTGCTCTAACTGCCAGAATAGCTTGATTTGCTTGGTGCAAGCAGTTCCCGCCCGTCTTCGCGTTACCAACTGTTTCGCGAGAGGAACCGTCGCTGCTATACCAATTCCCGAGGCTATCAGGATGACAGTACCGTAATGTGCCAATGACTTAGGGCATCCGTATGGCCCATCAATGAGAGCATTATACCAGACGTCAGGCCGCGTTTGGAGCCGGACCTTTGCAGTTAAACCGCGTCGTGCTACGAGAAGCACGCTGATCACTCGGACGTGGCCCCGACTGTCCTCATCCCACCATGTTACCATAGACGGATGCGACTCCAGCCACGACCAGATTCCAATTCCAGGTAGCCATATTTGTACATACTCCCCTGCCTGGATTTTCCACGGCCTCGGAAGTGAAACCTCAATTTGCGTAGCGTTCTCGCGATGCTTGACTCTGGCTTTGGGAAAGGGCCGCCCAAATACAATATTCCGATAGACGAGCCTACAGGTAGAGTAGGTCATGGTCGTTAGCAATGTTATTGCACATGCTATAATGTACGCGGCTGGTGGGGCAATTGCGTATCGGAGGTGACGCCAGATAGCGAAAAGAGCAAAGATAGCAATTCCGAGATGCAATTTGAGGAATATCTCGTACAGCCATCTACGAACTAGGGGGAGTATCGCTAGCGCAGCAATAGATATCAGAGCCTGTAGTGTGCGTTAGCAAGTATCGTTCTCCGCGAGACGGAATCGTACGAAAAGTCCATAACGAGAGGTAGTGTCAGTCATCGAAAACGGGTGATGAGTAAGTTGTATAATCACATGGATCGCCGACTGGACACACACCATGAGCGCTGCGGAGTTGTGAAGTCGGCGCATGGCTTCTAAAGGTATTCCCAGCCATACTGCCGCAGTATGTAGATGATTCCCGAGGTATAAAGGGATGAGGTTGATAACGGAGAGCGCGGCAGCGCGAAGACCTGCCTGGTCTGTGCTCTGCACCTGAACAACGTTGAAGACCGCCGTCCCGAGCCAGTAGAGCGTCTGAACTGCAAACTCAAAGCGCGAAAGTGGACGCATGTACCGAGTGCGTCGAACTACAAACGGGTATACGAGCCGCTTGAGGACGAAGTGAGTGACTGGTCGTGAGAGGGTTCGATCCAAGTATTGACATGATCGCCAGGCAATGAGAGTGACCAGCACTCCCCCAATAACTAGAGAGTAGACTTCTGAAAGCTCCATTGCGCGACCCGATACAAGGCGGACGTGACGGAATATATAACCGCTGCCTTTGCCGCCGAGCCCTCCTGTCTTCTCTATATTTAACCCTCGTCGCTGTACCATTTAGGACGGCTCCGCGCCAGTTCGGTTCTTGGAACCACCTGACATTCACCATGACTCCTGCCGAGCAAGTTTCCAAAAGCTTTCGAAAGCGGACTAGAACCCTAGCATCCAAATCGCAGCAGCTGCAGGAAGTGACCGGGGCAGAAGTCTTTATTATAACAAAATTTGAGGGAATTCACTACTACTTCTCTATGGGGAATGATGAGGGCTGGCCGCCCTGGGCTGAACTCGCTGACCTTCACGTGAGTTATGTTCTAAGCTGGCTAAAGGTATACTAAATTGTATGCATAGCGCAACGGAAGGCTCATACGACTTTCTACGGAAGTGCTGGTACCTCCGATGAACCTATGTTCAAGCTGGATGGCGGACCCGACAATCGACCACCCCCAAGAATCGAGCCGGCCGCAAGACCGTCAGAGCGATGGCGATATTCCTCATACAGTCTTCGATGAGGAGGAGCAGCAGCTCGCTTTCGCAGCTCCGTCATCGCACACTGATCTCTGTTCAAGCTGGATGGGAGGACCATATATCGAACAGTTGCAAAACCACCGTCGCGGCAAAATCCAAGATGACATCAAATATACACCGCCAAAGTCTCATGAGCAAGAAGTCCCTCTCTTTGAGCGTATCCAGGATCTTCCCGATAGCTTGAAAACAACGATACTTCCGCCCGACATGGAGATTTCGCCCATTGGCGAAAGAGCACTCTCTCATCCAGCGTTACAAATTCGGGGGGACGGTGTAAGCGGCAAAAACCCTACCAAGGGATCTTAAGACGATCTACGCCTGAGAGAAGTGACAGAGAACGCCGTTTCTGGAGTGAATTCTTATTAAGCTGCAGACCTAGCTAAATGGTGAACGGAACATTTAGACAACAATCAACAATATCCACTGAATAACCAAAGAACAACAAAGACACTGGCGATGCTCAATATACCAGATCCCTGTACCCTCGCCTCTCCTTTGAAAGGCTGTGGAGCTACTGCCGAAGACGTCCAAGTGCCATTATGAGCAGAAGAGTTGATCGTCAGACCCGAGGTACCCCGCGCCCCTATTCCTGTCCGTGTCGCGACTGAAGGAAGTGGAGTAGTAGTTGACTGTCGGGCATACTCGAGGAATCGAGCAAAGTTGTCGCGAGGGTTGATCGCGAAGACCATTCCAGCATGGCAGTGTGAAATCGGCTTTGTTTGTTTGCACAAGAACCACTGTGGATCTGTGTTTTGGACGAGGAAAAGCAACGTATTGTTTGTGGCGTTCTGAGGATTGGAATGGATGAAACCCGTATCGAATAAATTCGAAGGCGTGCAAGGCTTGTTGAGTGAGGATTGTGTCAAGGTATGGTTAAGCATAAGAAAATGGAACCTAACAATATCTCCCACTCCTGCTTCCACTAGCCGTGGATTAAAAAGGAAATCCCCTTGAGCGCCGACAGAGACCTCATGGGTGTATTGAGGCACGGGTCCTGATACAGCCGTCCCTAAGCTAGGCGCCAAGGTTGGGGCGGGAGTGCTAGTGTCGTCGACTTCAAATCCAAATGACACGAAATCGGTAGATTGTCCAAGGCTGACACTGCTGCGCCGTTAGCTGTCACGCTCCCACCATGGATACCTAGGCAACGCACCCTCCGGTCCCATAAAGCTTAATGGGTGTACCGAGCAGCGGAAAGATGAATAAAAGGCCACAGAATCGTTTAAGTTTTATGTACATTGTTGTTGTAATAGATTGCTGAGTATTGGACATTCGAGGAAGAGCTCGGCGTGATATAGGCTCGGGACAACTATTCTTGGAACAGTCTGCCGGGGCAGGTTGGTATGGGACTTACTATTTTGCTTGTCAACCTGACCTGTTCGGTCTACCTTGTCTTTGTGACCTTTTTTCAGAAACTGCTGACTTAACAGAGACAGTAAATTAAAACCATGCTATCCAGTTCTAGCCTAGTTCGGAATAGCCCCTCCCAAGCTTACCGCTAGCCATCTCCCGAGTGACTTGTGATGGCTGCGCCGCTTCGGCGGTTAAGAAGGTAAGTTAGAAGCAAAAAGCTGGTACAGTCAATCTCTTTTCCCTATTTTTGTTTTTATTCTTTTTTACCCGCAAGAAGCGTTTTTGTAATCTATTTTGCAAAAAGCATTTTTGTAATCTGCGCCTTCCCCACTCCAGTCTGAACAAAATGCGACCAGCTTCCACAAAGACTCGGCTACGGCTGCAGCATTGGCTGTCAAAGATTCCTCAAATACTTATTCAGATTTTCGAGCCTAAATCAGATATCAAACATTGCGGTCAAGCACGCTCGGATGACGACCTCTCATTTGAGCAACTGGAAGATCTTCATTGGACAGAACTATAAACCTATACTATATGTAAAGTATGTGACAGACAACACCCAATGCCGCATAGCTAACATCAGTCCTGTCCAGCAGAACTGTCATACCTCGAGCTCCTACTCGTCTCCCGACTCGATCTCCTCTTCTGTGTCAGACCTTGGCGAAAAATACTGTAAAACCGCTTTGACGACTTCGTCTGGAGTGACCGAGCGCGGAGGAGTTGCATATGGCGCTTTTCCTTTTCCACTGCTTGGTCGAGCAGCCGAGGTCGACTTTGCACTGGATGTGTTGGACTGGATGTTAACTTTGGCTGTGGAAGTCTTTTTTCTGTTCGCTTTGTTGTTCACAGCTTTGTTATCTGCAGAGCGTGTCTGCTCCGGGTCCTCTGGGCCCTCAATAGACGTCCATAGCTTTGCCGAATATGCTGGTACGTGACGACCGGTCAATTTAAGCTGTCTAATCTCTTCTGCTTCAATACGGCCCACTCCGAAGCACTGTTTGAAGGTGGTATTTGTCGCAAAATGGGGCTCTCCTTTAAGTTTATCTGCGGTAAACCACCAGAATGTATTTGGCTTGCCTTTTCTGATATCATCATCTCTCCGCGAGTAGAACACAGCCCCAATTTTAATATCCTTAAGTTGTAATTGCTTATCCTGTAGATCCCTGGGATAAAGCATGAGCTTCTTAAAATCCGGGAGGGTTTTATATTGGAAGTGTTTGCCAAATTTACTGAGAGGCACTAACTCCACAAGGTTATGCTTTTTACCATTCTTCTTGATGTTGTGGAGTAGACAAAGTTGGTGGCCCCCAAATCCATTGCCTCTGGCTCCGATACCACGGACCGCAATTATCTTTTTCCACTTGCCAAGGTCGAACACATGGCCTGGTCTTTCTTCAAGAGTTCTGAAATTCTGGATAGTAATAGGAGCGCCGTCGTCATCGTCACTATCGTCGTCGTCATTGTCGTCGCCATCATCGTCGCCGTTGTCATCGTCACGGTTGTCATCATTGCCAATACCGTCATCGTTGTGATTATCGACGTCGTTATGGTTAGCGATCTCGTCGTCGTTGTTGTTGTCGTTGTTGTCGTTGTCATTGCCGTCGTTATTGGCATTGCCGCTGTTGTTCCCTCCAATGTTGCCGCCGCTGACTTTGCTACTGCTTTCCTTACTCCTGCCGTTTTCATTGTCATTACTGGACGTAGCAGGGTTGGGACGAGCGCCGCCGCTCCAACGAAGACCTTGAGTAGCGTTCTCAATGCTTTGTACTGTTCGGCCGTCGCGTTTCCGTTTTTCCCTTACGGAGTTCTCTTCCCCCATCCATGTATCCCCATTGGAGGCTTTGGGCTTCTTGGGCTTCTTGAGATTATCCATCTTTTGATTACTTTGGGTATTCTTCTTGGGTTTTTTTGGGAGATTTGTTTGCGGACTCCCCTGGGGGTTCTTTTGTGGATTCTGTGTCTTCTGGATGATATTTGCTGACATAGTTCCACGCATGCAATGATGTGCGAGGTATCTTTGGATCTTCTTTCTTCTTAACGGCCTTGGAGGGAAAGGACCAAGCACTTTATAGACGTCACTGTAGATCCTTAATTAGAAGCTGGCTAGTCAATGTCTATTTCTATCCGGTCAAGACAGAACAGGATGCTTGCTATTCGTAGACTTCTATATTTATGTCGTACCCACATAGATCATTGTGAAGAGAAATGTATCATAATAATTACCTAACTAAATAACCCAAAGGCTGAATCCATACCTACAACTTAATTGGAGATTTGTGAAAGTTCCGGAGCTAGGTTGATTTAGTACCCGTTTAAGTCCATAGAAAATCTTGCTTACCTGAAGAGATGCGACGCAATATCTGATACTTCTTTCGACCCTGACAATCCTCACATATCGACTTCAAGAGTTGCTGTCGAAGGCTCTCATTCTCAAGGATTAATTGTGAAACATCAAGGACACCATCCTGCTCTTCCACGCCTATGACACGACTGAGCATTGTACCAACTCTCTCGGTTGTCGTGTGAGCGTGCTCTAATTGGGCCTCAAGCTCCTCTCGGCGCTGGCGCTCAAACATAGCGTCGGAATGAGCGGAATGAAGATTTGTTCGTAGCTGCCGAGTCTCTGCCACAAAGCCGACATTTTTGGCAACCAGCTGGTTCATATCGTGGTGAAGCTTTGCGTTCTGCTCGGTGAGATACAAATTGTTCAACAACTCTGCAGCTATTTTAGATTCCAAGCCCCGGGCGTATCCATTGAAGTTTTCCTCCCGAACGAAAAATTCTCGGAGGAAGTCCCAATCGGAGCGGCGAGCACACGCACGACAATGATTGCAGACATCCTACACCCGTATCAGTACGAAATGTCGTTCCTTGGGTCGATAACCTCACCTCACTGTGCGACATCTTCGCTAGTAGAAGAGCAAAAGCTGTGACTTGAAGGCTCCTGATAAAGGAAATAGTAACCCAACAGGCAATGTTTAGATCAGGTCTTGGAATTAGATCGTTATTTGGTAAGTATACGGTAACAGGTATTTATCATTACAATAGTTTGCAATAAGAAAGGAAGTAGAACCTAGTGGGACTGAAATAGCTACACCACTATAAAGCGCCCTCAAGACTTGGTCCAGTTTGGTCTTCAAAGATTTCCTGAGGTTCGACTTGTAAGCGCGCGGCTTGGACGAAAGTATCAGGGCTCCATAAATCCGGATGAGTTAGTGATGCTAAATCGGTATACAGTAGCTGCCCTTCCATGATTGGCTCGCTCACAAGGTATGGACGTTCGATCTGACTTCGACGTCTTTCAGCGACAACCTGGGATGGTAGTTGGTGCGGCACGGAGAAGGGTACCGTCGAATGCTGCCGATGAGACATCAGTACATCGATATCTCCGATCCTCGGCCGAGGCTGTTGCGTTTGCCCAGGTGACAACCCTGCTTGGATGTGACTGCTAGAGTGCTGACTCTCCGGTTCCTTCGGGCAAAACTTGTGCTGCTGTTCGGCTGGTATCCGCAGCCATTTTCGCTTGATGCCATCTTCACTTCGCATTCGAGTTGTGTAGACAGCGTTGAACTTGATGGTAATGAATGACCATGACCTGGATGAGTATTGAGATTTTAGCTCCAGAAGTAGTTTCGTCTCAGCCGGATTCCATTTTAAACGTCCCTTTGAGGCTGTCTTCATTCTCAAAGACGCGTAAGGGATGAGAACGAGATGGGGGATGGCAATGAGCTGAGAGAAAGATTGTGCGTCCGTGAGAAACCGCTTCGCATGGACTTTGAATGAGCGATCGTCTGCGCCGCAGCAGGCCCCAGCTTTCAAGCAACGCAACGAAAGACAGTGAACTGCGAGGGATGAAAGTGTTGGTGGTCAAGAAGACGGCAGAGATGCAACGATTGGCTTCTAGGCAGCAGTACGCAAGCGGCAAACGGTGATGCTCTTGCATGCAGGAATTAGCGTATCGAGCTAACACCCAGAAAAGGCCTAAGGGTCGGTCCACGCGCGGTAATCGGCCGTCAGCCCGTTGTAGCCGGCGACAATGCGCCGCGGCTCGAACTTGCGTGTGTCACTGACGCCGGTTGCGACTGGATAGACGTCCTTAGGCTGAGTCTGCAAAAGATCTGGTCCCACCTTATATATTACCACAGAATCTCATCCTCAAGGAGTGCCGCCTCCATAGCATGGAAAGAAATGAACAATCTCCTGTTGACAAAGACCCCCACGACGACATGGTTGCTGATCTATCGTGGGCAGATCTCAGCTTCTCGAACATCGACCAGACCCCGTTTGACCAGCTTATATTCGACGGCGAATACGACGATGCAGGAACAGCCTTAATCGGTCAGACGGTAGACCCTGGTATCTTGTCAGACCATGGAAGCCAACGCCTCATGAGTACCCCGCACTTGCCCGCCATCGATCAAGCTAGTGGTGCTAGCAGAGGGGGCGGCACAGAGCCGCAAGTATTAGATGTTCCGGACTCAGAAGCGGATATGCCGTCCGCGCAAGGTCTAACCGATCTGACAATCCCCGAGGTAACCCCGGAGTCTATGTTGGAAATGATTAGGCAGGTGCAAGTCGAGTAAGTTTGTGGTGTGTGATAGGGTGATGCTTTGGCTGACACTGCAGTAGCCAGAAGACCTATTCCGAGAAGATCACAAAGAAATTGGAGGAATGGTCGCTGTGGGCGTCGAAGACGACAAGCGACATTATGATCATAAAGGCTCGTCTTGGGATCGCTGAGGTGCAGGTACCGTTTGCACAGGCCTTGTCTGAGCAGAGTGACCGACCAGCCAAAAAGAGAAAACAGATTTGAATCAACTCCTATTCTCACTTTAGTTATGCCAACCGCGTGGACTTTAATGGAAGATATTGTAATTCTCTATTTTGTATCACGAGGGGTTCAACATGAACCCTGTGCCCGCTTGATCTTCATGAAATGCTCTACCAATCGCACGGTGCACGCGCTTCGCTACCGAGTTCAGAAGCTTCGAAACGAATTCCCAGATCTTCATAGTGATGGTGTCTTCAGCTGTGAGCAAGTTAACACCTGGATCAACGAACGGGCGGATGTATTAAGCGACGTATATGCTTTAATTGACCTAAGCGCGGAGGAAGAAGCGGTGATTGAAGAAGTGAGCTCCACGGTTACACAGCTGGATATACTAACATGCCGTCAGCACCAACGTTTCGAGGACGTGCGGGACCGTTTACTCAGCGGAGTACTCCTCGGAAGACAGATGCGGGAACGCCTACAGGCCGAGTCGGCTACCGAGATTCCATATTGAATGGGTGATGGGATAGGATTTCGTGGATATTGATCCGGCGGCGCTTTGATTGGCGTTCGCTACTGTTCTGTTCATGGTGCGGATAAAAGTGTGACATTAAGCATGTTATTTCTCGGGCTATTTCATCGGAGATGCTGCCTTGCTCCTGTCTCTCGTGATTTCCGTGTCCTGTCGGCTGGCCTTTCGGTTCCGCAAAGAACAATTTCGCATCTTCTTCTAACGGATTTTGCACGTATGCGAGATGGGAGGCATCCTCGTTGACAATCGCGAAACTGTACTGTTGATTACGTAGTTGATCCACGATATTCCGAAATGCATCCATTGTGTCTGGAGTACAGCAGTAGAACATACGTGTCCTGAACAAGTAGATGACTCTGTCAGGCAATCTCCCAAGTAGCGCCCCACGAATATCTTCAATATCCGTCTGCTCTGAGTGGACGAAAAATGGCCCAGACGATGAAACATGTGGCAAATCGCCACGGTCAGGAGAGGGCACCATTCGAGCGTCCATGAGACCCGGAGAAACCATATCCTGTGACTCTCGTCGCCTCTTCGAAGTCTGTGATGGATTTCCTGCTTCAGCAACCCAGGGACCAACCTGTTGACCGACTTCGGGCCCAGTTGGGGGACTATCACCTTGTCCATTGGGCTCTGCTTGAGGCTGGCCTCCTTGAGGTCCTCGTGATGCAAGGGTATTTGATCCGAGCGACACGTTATTTGTGCTAGCTCGTTGTCGTCGACTAAATTGTGCGATGAATTTGAGTACATGCGTGCGGGCAGGCTCTGAAAAACTAAAGAAGCAACGGAATATGTCTCGTTTGAAAGCAAAACTTGCCGCATATCTCCCTTCAAAGCGGTTGTTGAGATAGACATTGTGAAGAAAGAGCAAAGGTCGATCCTTTATATATGCTTCCTGGAATGGCCTTCCACATCTTTGCATCAGTGCTATGTCTTTTGACTCTTGCTTGAGCGAGCATAGAGGCACAGTACCTGCGGTTGTTCGGGACCATGACTTGACAGACTCCTTTAGCTTGCGCATCTCATCCTTCAGGGACGTTTCGAAGGACCCATCTTGACTCAGTGGACGCAGAGACCTTACAGCATTGAGAAGGATACTCTCTGTTGGGTCATTGTTCTTTAGCTTCTGTATTTCGGGGGTATCAAAACCGAGGTCAGTCGCGAGCTCTGCGAATATCGGCCAAAAAACTTCGCAAATACTACTTTCCGGTGTTTCACCGCCTTTATCTTTACGAGGATTAACCCGAGTCATTTGAGGGAAATATCGCATAGCAAACAACCATAATTGATGATATCCAACCTTGAATGTGTCGTCCATCATTGGAATATCAATTGTACAGTCTTCGCCACATTGTATGGGAACTGTAGAGCGTTCCTTGCCGTCCCAATTCTTTCGAAATAGTCGGAAAACCGAGTCATCCCTCTTCAATTTGGGTATAATAGAACGCATTATCTGTGCACAAGGCTCGATGTATTTCGTATCTTCGGTAAAGGTGTAAAGGGATAGTATTCGCCCGCTAGTATTCCACTGAGCTCGCTCTAGACGACCGAAAAGCTCGACCCGTGTCTCTTCTGAGTCGACTTGATCGAATATACCGGATGGACCGGCTCGAATAAGCTCACGATCTTTTGTCGAGATGGACGGGATAAGCAGTTGACCAAAAGCCACTGTTTGAGAATCCAGGAGTTCGGGCGCGACGGGTCCCATGATGAACTTCCACTGATCGTAGATACGGTCAAGATAATGAATGAGTTCCTCCGAAACGTTAGCTGACAAACTTGAAGTTGCGGGAGACACAGCATACGTCTTCACACCTCAAGGTGAGTATGCGGTGCAACGTGCCGATGCGGAACGAGGCCCAGAGTCCAGTGAATGGAAGTAATCGATCAAATGCCGTACAAAGTGGTCTGTCTTTGTCGATGAGCTGCTTTACATCCCTAGTTTTGCTTTTTGATAGTCGTGCCAGCCATCGGCCTGCTCGTGCATTGTCGCCTATCTGCTGGTAATGTCGCAAATGTCGAAAAATATCTCCATCACAGAATGCCCGAGCATTGGAGTACTCTTCACGCAGGTCAACCAGAACGTGAGGGTCTGCATCTGCAATCTTTGATGTTAGCGAGGCCATGACCAAGTTAGGGGGGCCAATACGTACTCTTGTCGAAAAAGTCAACGGTCCACCATCTGTCAGATGCGTCGAGGTACTCCTTAGCCGCCTCCACTCGATGCTGCCCGTGGAGGCACGTCAACCGAATGTCCGAGCTCAGGCGAAGATTTGGCAGCGGCCTTTGAATATCGAAGAGCGCACTTTTCTCAACACGGGCTTCGTCTCGGACCAAGTTCAGTAAACCAGGGTCAATGACGACAGGCACGTGATGCTCCGGATCGTCTCGGTGACAGCCCTCCACGTCAAACACTCTGCGGAGCCGCGCGATATTCTTGCGATCAAGAATCCGTCCTCCACGATACTCGTTATCAAAGCACAGATGTCGAAGACGAATCCTGGCACTGCCTAAGTAATATTTTCGTCGCGCTATAAAAGGGTCTTCGAAAGGGTCGAGAGCCTCGTCCACGTTCTGGGTACCGTCATCAGCCATGCCTTCCTCCGCTTCGCCAGCGAACTATGGGGCAAGACATGAAATATCACAAGTCCTCCAAACTTATCCACAGATCAAACCCGGCCTTTTCTATTTTAAAAGTGAGGTGGGTCATGTGTATCTGGCTGGACCTGGTGTGGCCTATTCTTGGAGCAGAGCTTCTCGCGCTTAAATGACCACGGCATTCCTATCGAAGGCGTTACGAACCCAATTACCTCTACCCACGATGGCATCTTGTTCTCATGTTGCTTGGCTTCAGCTGGCTGGGGTCAAAGATTTTACATTTGTCGACACTGGGAGGATGAGTCGGTTAATTCAAGAGTTAACAGCTCCAACTGAGAAGACTCCTATGGTCCTCTTCTTCTTGGGCCGGAAGGCGAAAGACGCGGCTCTGCGAGAGCTATTCCCTAACAATAACATCAATCGGTGTCGCTCCAACGGGCTGGCTGACATCAGAACTGATACGACGACTATCGATTCAAAGAGACCCATCCTATTCGCAGATGGCTATCCCACCGGCCCTATCCTCCCACGTTATATACCTTTCCCCTGTCACGAAAGCAGATCCTTTCCGGTGCAGTGGCCCTTCCATGACGTTCAAAACCTCTTCGATGTAGCATTTGCCAAAGTTCTGTTGCCATTCTGCAGCGTTGTCACGATATTCATTGATGATTTTACCACAATTGATGAGATCAAGAAGTTTTTGGTTCGGTGGGCCGCCCTAGGGATTTTCGAGAATCTTCCCATACAAGTTAGACCTCGACTTGTCATCGTTGGATCGTCAACAAAGCATGATATCGTGGATATGGAGAATTTGTGCGCTACGATTCATGAACAAAATGCAGATATCGGCACTTTGTTCTCAGATGTAGTACTGGTCATCTTGGGCAGTCCCGATCTATCGCCTCTTGCCCGACACCGGCAACTCAAAGAGACGGTCTTCGCTCAGATGGATATCATGAAAGAGCTTTATTGGAGGCATCACTGGTTATTTTCTGCCCAGCATCTGCGACGATTCTATCTCGAAGCCTTACAGCACACGGCTACAGTCGCTGCCGAACCTTTCAGCTTTCTGGCCTCAGCACGAACTTATCATGAACCTAGCTACGCTTCTGCAAGGCACGTCGTTAATTTTTTGACAGCTCCAAAAGATAGCCTTCGGCCGCGTGAAACGGCAGAATACCTGGCATCAGCTCTATCCATGGATGCATATCCGCCCAAGGCTCATCGCAAGTCTTCCCATTTCTCAGCAGGTCGGAGCTAACTCATTTCACAGTCTTCGATCCTACCCATGTCTTTAGGACCCTTTACAGGGCGACCTGCCTCGCGGCATATGGGCAGGTCCTAGACAAAGAACACTCGGCCCGATATCACTGCCAAATGGTGGCAAAGTATTTCCGCTCAAGGTTTGAACAGATCCGAAAAGGCTGTGGGACGTCGGCCGAACTCCACGCCATTTATCTCGAGTCCAGCGAGGGCAATTTCATGCATCTTCGAAGCAATAATACGTGTCTCTACTGCTTGCTCCGCAATCCTCAGTACGTGCTCAGTTGCCACCATGCGATTTGTGATACGTGTGTCAAGATATACGGCAGAGCTGTGATTGGTACGGAGCACGAATTCACGATCTCGGCTTGTCTACTCTGTCGATCATGGGGTTCTGTTACTGCCCGATTGAAACCACCCACCGCCGGTGTGCGCATTCTGAGTATTGACGGTGGAGGCACCCGAGGCGTCGTACCACTCGAATATCTCCGCTTGGTTCAGGGAGAGGTCGGTAACACGATCCCAGTTCCAGATCTCATAGACTTTGCCATTGGTACAAGCTCGGGTATGATGCCACAAGTATCTACCTACCGCACCCACTGACAGTATTTGAAGGTGGGCTTATCGCTCTTATCCTTTTCCTTTACCGATGGGACGTGGATCGGTGCTGCGAAGAGTTTGACAGGCTGGTGAGAAAATTTTTCACAAAGGTCGGTCGTAAGCGTCAATCCCTCCTCGTAAAGTTCAGAGACTATCTACGGTGCTGGCTTTCGGACGGTTGCTACGATGCCACGGCTCTCGAGACTTGCCTCAAGGAAACGTTCGGTGACTCGCAGCGCATGTTCGACTCTTTCAAGTTCACTAGCTCGGGTGCCAAAGTAGCAGTTACGGCGACTTCAATCTCAGATGCGTCTTCATTTCTCTTCACCAACTACAATCCTAGCGGCACTCGAAATAGAGACTGCGGTATTTTCTCCTGTTTCATCATGGGCGTGAGGGCTATGCTGACTCAGAAAAGGCTACAAGCATGTTCGGCCCGATAATCTGGAAGATGAGCCGTTCGTATGGGAAGCGTGAGCGCGCGCCCTCTCTCTTACCTCGAGGCATTTTCTCGCTGACTATAAATAGGGCGAGAGCTACGTCGGCTGCTCCAATGTAAGCTAAAGTCGTATTCGGAGGATATATGCTGATCACTCTCAGATTTTTTAGACCGGCTCACATCCCAGCTCACGGGGCCTTTCAAGATGGCGGCTTGAAGCACAACAATCCCATTAATTTGGCTCTGACAGAGATGCGTGCGATCTGGCCAACGAGTTCATGCCCAGATGTGGTGCTTTCACTAGGCACTGGAATGACAGAGACTCAATCTCCCGTTGCTCCGCATTTCCGGCATGTCCTCAACGATGGCTTTATTCCCCGGCTCTATCGATCCTTTATGTCATCTTTCGATGGTGAAAGCGTCTGGAGGGATTTGCAGAATCGCCTCGATGAGCGAGCGAAACGTGATTACTTTCGATTCAATCTGGAAATGAAAGATACTCCCCTGATTGATGACACTTCCAGAATGACCGAATTTCGCCAGAGTGTGTCTGCCCAGCCGGCAACACGAGAGCATTGCCATGACGTTACCATTGCTCTGCTTGTATCATGCTTTTTCTTCGAGCTCGAGACGGTGCCCTGCTTCGACAAGGGGGCCTACCGATGCGAAGGTACGGTGCGCTGCCGAACCGCAAGTGAAAACGTGGCGCGCGTCTTGAGCGGGCGCTATACACGAATCGAATTCATCACGGACGGAGGAGTTTTAGGAACTTTCGATAGCTATCATGATATCTGCTGGGCATGCCGTCGCTATTCTAAAAGACTGCTGTTCTACGTTCAACATCCGTCCGATGTCATCTCACTTGAGTTGCGGTTGGGCGATCATCAACGGCGGAGGCTCAGCGGTTTTCCGCAGAGTATGGAATGGTTTGTTAAGCAGCAGGGTTTGGATGCGGACTTTGGTACTCCAGACCACGGTTCCCCCGGCACGCTATACTGTCGAGTATGTGAACCAGCAAGGTCACTGCTTCGTAAACGCAAGAATGGGAATCCGAATCTTGCTCAAAACAAAAAGGCGAAGACTGCTGGCAACAGCAGGCAATGAGTTGACGGGTAGCGCATTCTAATTTAAGCTTGCGTTTCTAATTATATCTCGCTTGATATACATATATATCGACTTCGTGCTCTTCATTTCCAAGCCATCATGGAAATGTCTTCATCAGGACAGTCGGAACGCCCGGTAACCATTTTCCCCAGGTATGCTGCTGTATCTGAAGGTGCCGGACAAGAAGCAAAAGGAGACGAAGCGTCGCAATTTACGAAAGAGCCAGGCAAAGAAGCTCGTAAACTGACCAAACCGGCTCCGGAGCGAAAAACAATCCCACGGATCCCGGTTTTCGTCCGTCCAAGCTCAAACATCTTCCCCTCCAATCCATCGGCCATTCGTCAATCGGGGCATCTAAAAACAACCCAGGGCAGCCCCTGGGATGCATACAGGCAGTTGCTTTGTGAAGATCAAGCGGGACCAGCCACATTTGCCTGCCTCAAGAATCCCAGTTTCGCCGTTTCCGTTGTAAAAGAGCATCGCCATTCATTATCTGGAGCCCTATCACTTCGCTCAGTCTCGCATCCCAATATCGTTGAAATTGTTGAGGCTTTCTTAAAGGAAGATACAATCTACCTAGTTTACGGTGTAATGACGGTATCATTACGGGAGATCAAGGCATCACCAATTGGTGACCTTGCAGAATACGAACTGGCCGCAGTGTGTAAAGAGGTTTTTACCCTCTCACATACTCCAAAGCTCATTCTAATCCTTTATTAGGTTCTCTGCGGTCTTCAATATATCCACAGTACCCTGAAACTCCCGCACGGAAATGTCGATTCGAGCAACATCTTACTTTCAAAGAAAGGGGAGATTAAATTAGGTACGTAGCTCATTAATATTAACAGAGCTTGGCCTAACCTCACCAGCAAATATCGGTCTCAGCATGATCATAGCAGGGAGTATAGAGGAGACCGCAAAAGATCTCAAGGATGTGGGCGTCATCCTTCTGGAGTTTATGGAGCCAGCTTCCGCCGATTTCCATGGACAGAAATTGACTTTAACTAACAAGTCAAAATGGTCGACATTAATCCAGGATTTCTTATTCAAGACCAATGACATTCAATTAAATCAACTTCGCAGGGTAGGTAAGCCCCATCTTCACTAGTTCGCACACCCCCTCTAATTCAACAAGCATGAATTTCTTCTAAAATCACCGGGATCCTGTTGTCTCATCCCCCATGTTTGGATTTCAGAGCGGTCTACTAATAGGAGGTGGACGCTATTTTCGAACTGAAAGGGACGCAATAAAAATAGGTATAAGAACAGGTACAAAGTTGGCCGAGAGGTTAGAGCATGAGCTGGTACTGAGCGCGTCCAGTAAAGTTGAAGCGGCAGCTGGATTCCGATATAGACCTTAATGTTAGTCTGGTCCGGATGTTTAATTGGATCGAAATGCATGTGCCACCTCATTGAAGTAATCTAAGTACATAAGCGGGACGCGCAAAGGTCCCCATCCATCTGCTCATAAGCGCCGGCACCAGCGGTCAATTCATTAATTTTATGTAAACTAGGATTAGATCGTGGGATTGGTTCATACAGGTAAGGTATAGCTGAGTGTGTGTGCCGCACAGCAGCCATCATGAGTCAATCGGATATGAACGCCCAAAATCGAAACCGACCACACCATAGATAGGTCATCCCAACTGTCCCACCAGACCGGTTCGGTATCCTCAGCTCTCTCTCAGGCCGAGAATGGGCTCGTATACAGTGCGAGGTTTGGTTTATGCACATAAATACGTAGGCCATGTCGAGTCCTTGTACCTTGTCGCAGCAAACTCATCCTTTTACAAGTCTATCACCCGCGAACGATGGCCACCAACGAGTCTCCAAAAGCGACGCAAGCCGCGCCGGTATCATCCGACTGGTTATCAATAAACTCTTCCAACACCGCCTCTCCTTCAGCAGCAAAGATGACCTTCTTCGTGGATGATGCAGGAGCTACAAGTCAAACACCGGCCAGTCACGATCAGCACCCGGAGAAAGGAGATGAGAAGGTCTCATCTCTTGCCACTGCCCTTACCCGCATAGCTGCACTTGAGAGTGACGTACGACAGCGTCAGGAAAAGCACGACACTGTCTTCGCCATTGTCCACTCCCACACGCAAGCACTTGGGGCACTCTGCGACAAGTCCAGTCGGCAAGCTGAGGCTCAATTCCAACGATTCGAAGGAATCGTCAGACATATCAGCGCCAGCCTCCATGCGAAAGAACGAAAATTGGTGGCTTTGGAGCAGACGATTTCGGAATTCACCGATCGAATCTCGGATTTAGGGACGCGTGTGGCTGAACTGCAGAAGTTCCAAGCTGAGATACAAACTCTGAATGTGCACGAGCATCTCCACCATATTGATACAATGGGCAATAAAATTGATGACATGATCCGTCGGCATGGGCACATTTTGTTTGACGCTACTCGTCTGCACAGCGAAGCGCTCAGTCAATTACGTAGCTCCGTCTCAGCCGGAGCCCTTCCGTGCTGCGATACAGTGCTCCCGTGCAAGCACAGCGAGGAAAGCTTTCGAAACTATTAAGGACTTGTGATTATTTCATTAGGGGCGTTTGATGATATTTGTTAACATCTACGAATTGACTGGTCTTTGCCTTCTTGTCTCATGCAGATATTAGTTTTGTACCGAATTGGGTTTAGATCTTAATTAAGCTTTGTATCACACACAGGGATACCCTTTCAGAAATCCCTTAGGTACCTAGGTACGATTCAACTTGACCTGTTCCAGGGTATATTCCGTAGGTGGTCAGCAAACTACTAATATTGTCTGCCCAGGCTACATATATTGCCCCGTCCTTGCTACATTTTTTGAGCCGCCTACGCTACCTTTTTTTAAGCCGTCTATGCCGCAATTTTCGCCCGTCCCAGCTGCATTATCCAGTACCTCCTGAAGCATATCGACAACTGTTTCCAAAATTTGCACCAGAAAGTTGGAAGATGCCCATCCAGCGAACTGTCCTCAACAAGCGGCACCGACCATTGAAGCGCTTACCTTCACAAGATGTTCTACAACGCGGACTAAAAAAGCTGGGAGAAAAACTTAATCGGCTACAAAAGCTTTTATTGGAAGGTAGTCTACCACGGCATTCTTGGACTCCCCCACTTTCCACGTTGTGTAATGAGCAACAGCTGCAAAAGCACAGAAAAGAAGCGATCTATATACAGCGGCAGAATAGTCGATTGATGGCAATACCCCTCGAGATCCGTGCTGAAATCTACAAATATCTTCTCATCTTTGATGAGCCCTTTGAACTGGCGCCAATGTCATCCGAACCAAATAAGATTGGAATTTTGCGTTCTAGAAGCTACCAAAGATTGCGGACGGTATGGAGAACTTATCTACAGCCATTTCAGCTTAATAGCATGATTTGGTCTGAAGCAGTTGATGTCTTCTTCCGTTGTAATGACTTCCGGTTCTCTGGTAGCTGTGGATGGTTTGATGCAGCCAAATTTCTCCGCTTCTTCAAAAACCATATCAGTTCTGTTCAGCATTTAGCACTTCATATCCCCTTCCATGGGCTATCTATCCAACCAACCTCGGCACAGGGGTCACGAGAATACTATCTCAACGAATATCTTCTGGACCAAGATCAAAGGTTCCCACCCCCAGAAGGCGTCTTTGACTGGATCAGACTTCAAGATGCCCCAAAAATGCTTAGGACGGCTTCGAACCTCAAAAGCCTAAAACTCATCTTGCCCTCAGATTACAAGATTTATGATGATACACTTTGGTTCAGTGACTTGGACGAGAATTCCCCAGGGCCACGAGTGACTGACACAGCTTGGGCTATCTTGAAGTCACTCCCAACGGAGATTAAAATCACAATTATCAGATTACAAAAGCAACCAAGGTTGGATGACATTCCCATGCTCATTACACGTCGTCAAGGTGACGACCCTCTGTATCACAGTCAGTTTCTTGATGCTGCTCGGAGATCTGGATGGCCAGTGGAGACGCAGTTCTATGACGCCGATGGGCGATATCCCGTACGTGCTAAGGGCGAAGGAGAACGATGATGCTACAGCATAGATTCTCCTTTAGCTATTCAGATACCTTCATTTCTCGAAACGAATCATTGACACCTGGCTCAACACCGGACACTCATTACGACGCTCCTTCTACCTCGCCCTCATCCTACCTCGCCCCAACCTACCTCGCCCTCACCCTACTTCATCCCCAATTTCCGGCAATGTGCGAAATGGACATATTATCTCAACCTTCAATGAAACAGTCAAGAATGGAAGAGAGCAATTTATTGTGATCAAAGTGGATAAAAAGCAATGTTTTGCAGCAGACAACTGGTTTTTTGCGAGGAGGCTCCAAAGCTGTAGAGGAATAGCCTTAGACATCCTTGACTCGCCACGAGATTACATTCCAATTGCCTCCCCCTCTCGATCTTGGCACCATAGCCCATCAACTCGTGTCCCTTTTCCCAGAATTACATAGGATCCTATGGTACTGATACAATGATCCGTGGCGTCAAGAAGCATATTTGCCTTAGCCTCTTCAGCATCAGCAAAACGTCTAACTCTGTAGAGCGGGCAGTAAGCTTGGCAGACGTCCTCAGACGGAACACCATCCATAAGTGTGGCTTCTTGAACCAGGCAGAACCCAAGAATGATATCGTAAGAGCTGCAACGGAAAGCATGACCAATATCCAGAATGACAGTTTTGTCCGCTTTGGCAATGGATCCTGATGCAGCCTTGGTCCCATCTAGAAAATGCCAATACTCTCCAGTATACTCGAGAAGCTTGGGAATCCGAGCCAAGATGCCCTGAGTTGACTTGCTTGGCTGTTGGCGCGTTATGAGTGCCACGCGCTTCCGTTTTCCGGGCAGCGCAACCTTTTTCCCAGCCTCCTGATTGAAGAGATCAGTGGTGTTGTCTATAAGCGGAGGTCCCATTGATTCAGTGGAAGAAGCATCTACTTTGGTCGTCGACGCCATGGTCGGTTCGATCATCCTGGCACTAAACACACAGTTTGGATGATAGTGGGCGTTCCAGTTTTCAGGTGTCAATCTGATACATTCAGTGTATAAGCCCAGGAGATTTCCCTCTGTCCCGCGCAGCTGCTCTATCGAAGCAAGTGTGCTCTACGTCACATTAGTCTCTACCTCTCTTTTCACTCGAGCGCGCGCTGACCTCGTAGGTCTTTCCTGGGCTGTACGGGAGCTCAAATGTCTCGTCGTTCCAAGCGCCATGCCAACGAACATGGGTGACTATGTAGTCCTGGAGTCGTGTCATTGAGTGTTTTATCTCAGATTCTTTCGGAAAGTTCAAAGTTAAACTGTTTTCCATGAGGTAATGGTTAGTTTCCAGCGGTGCGCTGAAAAGCATAGGCTCGGCTCTCCATTCTTATACAAGGTGTTTGGGATAAGAGATGGATCATCTCTACTCTATATTTCTCCTGCAGCTAATTTAGGCGCTCCGATTCTTAGTCTGTTATGGCTGGCTGAGGGGCTTCGACTTTAGTCTCCTACGGCTGCAGGAAGGTTCAGCTCCCGGGTCGAGCATGGGGTTCCGATAGTGTCCCGTGGCTGCAGCAAAGAGAGTCTAGGTATCTCGCAGGGGGGTTGGAACTAACTGTGTACTCAAATTATCGAGGCTAACTCCATGACAAAAGCGCGAGTACCGTACCGGGCTACGGCGGGCCGCGTACAGTACTCTACGATAAAGTAGAGTACCCAGGTTCGGAAGTACGGGCCGGATCTCCGAGTGTGTGGGTGGTCTTACTCCTAACACTTCACGCAATGAATATGGCTGTAGAGGAGCGTTCTGACCCATGACCTTTCTGCAAGCTCAGTAGGCTTTCGCTCGATTAGTCTTCGGCTAGGAGTACTTAATTTATCTTTATTTTTTTTTTTTTTTGGCAAACTCCTGGAAATGGGCCACAGAGGAGCACAGCGTAGAGCACCTGCTCTTGCTTGAAGCCCAGCAGATAGCTCAACGGGAAATACGTCAGAAAGGAGTTTATTGTCAAAATCATGGAATTTTGGGATCCCTCTTACTACTCTCTTTCAGTTACTCTGCTGATGCATTTGCTTTAGACGTCCACCAGGTACTAAAATCTCCAAAGTGCAGCACACTCCCGTGGTAAAGAATTACCGTACCACCTATCACACCAAAGTTCTTCCAATCATAGCCAATCCTGCCGCGGTCATGTTACTTTTCTCCATCAAGCAACCGCTGTCAATCGTATGTTATGAATGCCGTACGAGAAAGAGATTGCTTCCGGCCCAGGAGTCGCTCACATCTACAGATAACCGGTGCAGAGAAGGAGAGGATCCGACTTGTACATTCGGGACCATCAACAATCTGGTCAACATGCTGACAGATAGGAACAATGGTGTTCCTTAGCCGCGATTGTAAGCCTAAATCATCAATAATCTGTCTCGAAGCCGAGTCAACCGGACTCGCTTTGTAGAATTCGCAAATTCTGGAATAAGCTTCTGTTAATGTCTTCAAAGTGGACTGTATCTCTTCCAAGTGGTCATAGATGGACAGGATTGGAAGATCCTCGAGCTGATCACATCGTTTATGGGTCGATGACAAGGTTTCCGCTAAGATTGATTCAAGTCGTTCGACCGGTATCTGAATGCAAATGCCGCCACCGGCAGAAGACATGTTCGATAGAAATGTGGAACCAGGTGTGGTAAGGATGGGATTGGAAGGAGATAGTTAAGACTATGTGATGCACTATTATCACGCAACCCCTCTGGATTTTAACACTTCTTGATGCGAAAAGGCATCTACCAATCTGGCAAGAGGGGCCGCGTACTGCATCCTTTGCTGAGGGGGGGCAAGGATAGACCCACCTCATGCAGAGGCCGTATGCCGGCACTACATCTAGGACACGAGACATAGGGGCGAAGTCTTCCAAAGCGTAGCTCGTTACATCACCTTGCAGGTCCAACACCTTGTTCAAGTTTCCGCTCAAGGGTATAATGATCGTAATAGAAACAATACGCCACGAAATGCAAGGTGCTTTCGCGGCCCGGCATGACCCCATTTTGACCGAGAAGGTGATCAGTATAGATTGCAGTATGTGTCGAAACAGTCAGGCTGCAGCCTGTGGCAACATATGGTTCAGAGATATACATCGAGCACCCTTCTTCCAACTAGAAAGAAAACTGATACAATATTTACTAATTCATGGAAAGGTCCAATCCATCAGCAGACCACAAACCCAATCAAGCTAAAGCCCCGAGAATCTCGTTAAATCATCAATGGGATTGATCAGCTGATACGTGTCATCCTCTGAAGCCACGCAGCTTTTCAGGACAACCGCCAGACAAGAAACGCACTCCTTTACCGGCGAGTGCATAAATTTGAGTAATAAGTTTACCAGGGGATGACCAGATGCTTGCTTTTCTGCGAGGATCTCCGTGGTGCGACCAGAAGTGGGACTATTCCAACTTGGGCTGTTGGGCTCAGAGGTGACAACAATGTCAGTGATGATCTTCTACGCCTGCTTATCAGTCATGTCTCATTGGACGAGATCTACCACTCACGATGTCTCTTCTCATTTCTCCACTTTGCATGATAATCCCAAGTCTTCGATTTCTGGGTTGCGTCTTGTGACTTGTGTCGGAGGCAAAGAACGTAGATTAAGAGGGCTCTCACAGAGATACACTCAGTTTAGAGACTGAGTACACGACGTTGGATTGTTATAGACCATGTGAGGTATTCCAAGTAGTTCTGAGCTGATAGACTGATGCAGCTTCGCAAGAGTGCCTCCTTTAATACGCTTGAACTCAGCTAGCCGTCCGGAGATCTCCACATAACGGGACTGCGGAGATTGAAGTTTTGGACATGACCCTGAGCTGGAGCCAAAGCTTCCTGTGGCGCTCTTCACTCGCTTCTGCGTCCAGGCTATTTGATAGTGCATATGGTCCACACATTGTGGACCCAACCCCTTGTCCCGTGCCACATAGATCATGCAAAGATGGACGCTAGACCAAAACAAAAACTAGGAATTCCTAGTTTTTGGTTCGTCTAGCGTAAGAAAACTGTTGCCTGATCTCTCACACGTGCTGGAAACTGAGATCGGGATGATTGACAGAGAATTTCATATTATTACTCCTCAAGACGTCCTCAACTCCAAATCCAGTGACGCAGATGAGCTGGTTAATCGCAGGCTCCGCAGTGGCACGGATAAAGAGAAGGCCGTCTTCATCATCGAGCTTCTGCAATGCAAAGCTAAGGAAACTGTGAATCTATTCGACACTCTTTGGGGCTTTTTCATCAAGAACAAACTTCACACCGCCTGCGGTCTCACCGTGGCAGAGGCAGAAGCAAAAGTCGACCGGGCTGAGTTCGAACGACTCAAAAAGGCATCTGATGTCCGGCATCACCAGTGCCAGTTGAAAGAACAAATAAGAGAGCAATGGCGGATTCCTCAGGAAGAGATGATATGTGGCACATATTGCAGCGATGACAAACTTGGCAAAAATTCTCTGGAGCTTATTTGGTCATTTGTAAAGACAGACAAAGATTCAAGAGGAGCATTTCTTGCGCAGTTCAGTCGTCAGGCAGAAGCAAAGTCATCGAAAAGGACGGAGAAGAAGACCTTTGGCGCACCATTCATCCGAGAAGTCTGCAATAAAGCTGTAGGTCTTCGACGAAATGAGCCTCATCACACTCGAACGAATCAGACGGAATATCCGCCATTGGATCACCTGCTAGAGACACAGGATCGTGTTTTGCGACGACGCATCTCGAATCTGAATTACAATCTCAATACCTCAACTCAGAGTAAAGAGACACAACCGAGACCGGGAAAGAAACAACGCATGACATCCAAGGATTCTTGCTGTACCCTTTCAATTCCACAAGATTCTGAGCTCACTCCTTATTTTGAAGGCGTTTGCGCAAAATGCCGCTCTCGGCTCAGCCATTATTTCGGAAACCACTCCATTACTGATCGATCTTCCACGAATCAAAGCATACTGGGAGCTGAGTACGAAAAGCTACCGCTGCACCGTGTGGAAAGGTCTTCTGCATTATCAGCTGTTCTGAGCTTCATCTCCGACCAAATGAGTTTACTCGGGATTCATCTACATTCACTTGGAACGAAACTGGCGGATTCTGGTGTGAATAAGGAGGAGCTCCAAGCAATCTATATGATTGTGAGGACAACGCAGGACAAAGTCCGACAACAAGCTCAAAAATCCCAAGCTGCAGAAGATAACTCGCACTACGGGTCATCCTATCCGGCCGCGTCAGATGATGTGGATCAAGGGATGGCCTCAGTGGCGTCCATATTTCCAGAGACTCGTTGTGAAGTGTTGGAGCAAAGTATGATGCTATGTTTTTCCTGAAGTTTTGGCACATCATTGACCGTTTCAGTAGGAGCTGACTTAGCGAATCCTATCGAGTCTATCGTCAATAATCCAAACCCATTTCCTGAGTCCCGACTTCTGACTTCACCAGGCGCAGGAAATACCATGCTTCACCGATCCTCAAATGATAATCATAGACAAGAAGGATGCGACATCTTAGGTCCAGAAAATTGGATAAATACTGGAGAAAGTAGCATGCGTCAGCTTCAGCAAAACTCGTCACTCCCATATTCGATTAACACAGATAATCGCCCCTTTGCCGGAGCTGGTCAGGAAATGCCGCAGCACCAACGTGTCAGCCATGGCAGAGAAGAAGTTATCTTACAGCTTGGTGCCCAACAGCCAGTCGATCAGTATGTCCAGCGCGTTTCGAACGGATTTCAACAACCTTTCAAGGTCGCGACGTCAAATCCTCCACTTACCATGGCGTGTAGTGAGTTTTGGTCCTTTGATTTGATTAAAGTAAATAACCACTCTCTAGGGTCTTGGCCAGCAACAAATATGGATTTCTCAACACATTGTTTAGTGTCTCCTCCTCCTAGTCAAATACCAAGTGGTTCCTTGCAACTCCTCATGGAAACGTTCCCGCCAGGTCCGAGATTGGACTGGAGAAACATGTGTAGGATACAGGTGCCACATTTTGAAGGCAATTCACTAATGTTGGGTAGGGGTTGAGAGTACTAATACGGCGATCGTCTCTGAAGTAGTACAATTTGCCGACCCAAATCAGCCGATATACCTACTCAAACGCAAACCGTATCCTTTTATCCGAATCTTAGTCCCTGAACGTCAACTCCCAGCTCTACTAAAAGCTACACCTACGGTTTACAATGTGGACAGTCTTAAAAACACCGAGTGCCCTTCCGGTTTATGGATTCTAGACAAAGGCAGACTTGATCTCGTACTACGAGACTTCAAGGGTCAGGAACCGTTCGGCAACTTACTATTCAACCTACATTACCATGAAGGTGGAAGCCAATGTGTTGCATTCACAATCACGTTACGTGATGACAGACTTCAGGACCGAATTCTCTCTATTAGTGAATATGAGGGTGACTTACATCCAACCCCGGTTTAGTTTACGTCATGACGCGCGAATAGATTCCTCTCCACTCCGCTGGCTTCGGAGAAAGTCAGATGACTTTGATACCATCCGCGGATATATTGAAAGACCCCTCCGCGTTCCATTCTAAGATGCGGGCAAGATCGCATTGTCAAGAAAGCTTCACAAGACTTATGACGGGTCGCGGCTTGTGATACCAGCTCGTTATGGAGAAGCTGACTAGAGTGTCCTCCGCGTTCGTGATAATTATGCGCATTGAGTCTGACCCGGTGTATCTGCTAATTTGTGTTACAGCTTCAACCAATTACCGCTCCACGGCATCGACTTAAACCAACAAGCACGCGACGCCGCAGCATCCATAATAATAAAATATGGTCTACAAGACGCTTTTGCTATAGCCGCTCTACATCGACATCGCTTACTTCCTGAGGGACATATCATGGTCAGTTCTTGGGGTCCGCATTACGACCGGTACTGGACAAGGTCGTCCAAGCTTACAGCGTTTAACGAACATGACTTTGATCCAACAAAGTTTGCCCTTGATGGTGATGACTGGCTCCCGATCGATTATCAATGCAAAAGCTCTGTTGGTCTGAAGGAGGCACCATCGCAGTTCTGGCGCGAACTGCAAGAGTGCGTTAAATCCTGGTGCACTGAAAAGGCTTTGGGAATCCAGAGGATCCATGATGGTCATTACGTTGAATATCAAGAGGAGGATGGCGAGATGTCTATCAAAGCGAATCATGTGGAGATTGACAAGGAGTACCTTATGCCAACTGCCTGGGCTGTGCAGCCACTTAAGGATGGAAGCATCACATACACGGAGATTATGCACTGTCCACGACGAGACCCCAATGATCCCAAATCACACATCGGACCAGTTCCTTAATTACCGGCTTCTTTTGTTGTCCATTATGGGCCCCCTATGAGACACTCTTGCGATAAGATTGCGAGCTTTCGTTATTGGTTCAACACCACTATGTTTTGATGCTTCCAATTGTACGGTTCAAATTTTCATATATAGCTAAAGCAATACTTAACTCTTTTCTATTTGTTTAAGTGCCGCGATACAAGTTGAGAGTACCCAAATATCCAATGCTCAAGTGATGTGATATAATGATAAAGTTTCCTCCCTGTGCATCATCACTTTCATGATGGACGGGATCTACTTGAAGCTGTCCCATTTGGCTTCGGCCCATGAGCATCCTGAATTACTTATCTTGGAGTCCAAATATGACCTGAAGGCGCAGACCAATAAGCACTACTGACTGTGATCCAAAGACCAGCAGTATCTTGCCTAATAAGAATTCTATTGAATGTACTAAGATTTAGTACATGCAGATCACAATCAATGCTGGGTATCAGCAAGGATAGCATACTTACTATCTGCTATCCCTGAACGCTATTAAAATGTGGCGAATTTCCTATCGATGACATACTATCTCAAATCAGATATTGTATTCCCTGGTTCAGTATGTGCGAGTGGAATATGCTCCAATTCGACTGCAAACATGATCAACCAATTATACGGAGTTTCTGTGAGCACTACCACACAACGCTTGAACCATGCAAAACTGTCATCAAGGAAATGTACACAAAACCTCATGAATGCTGTAGGGGTTCTCCATAACACTTTACTTCTTCACGCTGCTAGTCTAACAAAAACCTAGCTACATGCACAAGCAAAAGTCAATCTGTACTCCGTAAATCTATGTCCCTTTCTCAAAGAATTACGCATTTCGCCATAGGCTTGCGGGAGCTTTGATTTTCTTCCAACTCATACTGTTGATGGAGAATGAGAAGGGCGCTGACAAATACAAAGTCGACATCTTCATACTTCGCCGAAATTTCCATAAACCTGCAATTGAGTTCTTGAGCCAGGCTTTCGCCACAACGGGTGGAAATCTTCCGTTCCGCACTTTGATCACTCTTGGTACCTACCAGTACAACCGGCGATAGTGTGTCAGTCTTTAGACGTCGGACTTCTTCGTGGAGATTTCGAATCTTAGCAAACGAGGATTCCGATGTGATGCTGTAAATAAGGATGAAACACTCGCTTTCTTTTATGCATTCTTCTCGAATCTGCAAGTGCTCTTCTGCTCCAGGTGTGTCGAGGACATCCAATAGAAAGTCGTAATGACTAGATTGGATATTCTTGCGATATGAATCCTTAATCGTCGGTTCATAATCGTCTGAAAACTTATTAATGCAGGACTGTAATTTAATTAGCCGGATCAAGATAGTTTAAGCTTTGATACTTCCCTTGAGCACAAGAGCTGTTTTTCCCACACCACTGTCGCCCAACACTGCAATTTTGTGGAAGTATATTTTTGGAGTCATATAATAAGACATGAGATGCTTTCTTTCTTGGACATAGAAAGGAAAGGTATCAAAAGAAATGTCTGTATAAGCTGGAATGCTTTTATGGTTATACCAAAGTACTGGATGTGACAGTGGTAGAAATTTTAAGTAGACTGAAAGGGGATATACGCAACTGCATTAAATCTTCGGAAGTACAAAAGCCTAGTGGGCGACATCCCTCCGTCGCTTCTTGACGTCCATCAAAGGCCGATTGTGTAGACCGTGCTGGATCTTTGAGCCGCGTCATCCGCCTCTAAGAGTTCAATATTCAAGGGTACAAAGCAGCTGATGTGATGTCCGCCGCCGCTTCGCATCATCTCGTGCCACTTGCGCCGTCTTCCTGCCATCTCCGGCCTGTGGATCAAAGGCCGCGCGATGGATGGAAGACGGCACCTCGCAAGTCTTAGACACTTACATCCCTGTAAGCTCTCTGCGCTGCAGAAACCTTGCAGGGTTCACCTTCCTGAGTAGCATACCCTGCGTCGCCTATGAGCTCTCCGTGCTGTAGAGACCTTGCAGGGTTTACCTTCTTGATTAGCATAGCCTGCGAGCTCTCCGCGGTGCAGAGACCTTACAGGATCCACCTTCCTGAGCAGCATAGCGCGCTACAGAGACCTTGCAGGGTTCACGTTCCCAAGTAACATATATCTTGGGTCTCGCGCACTTGCATCCCTGTGAGCTCTCCGCGCTGCAGAAACCTTGCAAGGTTCTCCTCTGGATAGCATATATATCAGGTCTCGCACGCTTGCATCCCTGTGAGCTCTCTGCGCTGCAGAGACCTCGCAAGGCTCAGCTCTTGACTAGCAAGTTATTCAAGTCTCGGACGCTTGCACCCCTGAAAGCTCTGCGCGTTGAGGAGATCTCACACGGTTCATCCTATCATCTCAGTCTGTTACATCCCTGCAAGCTCTCTGCACGACTCTCTCCTTCACCTGTATGCGACATGGCCGCAACAAAGAGAAGGCAGAGAGTGCAACCAAAGGGTGATGAGCTTGAGCTTGCTGTTTTGAGAATTTTGAAAGCTTCGCCGATTCAGAAGGCTGAGCACCGAAGGGCCTTGACTTTCCTTCGTTTCCGGATTCAGAGGGAAGAAGCGGAACTAGCCCCTTACCCTATCCTCACAAGTTCGAGCCAAATCAGTGCGATTGAAAATGAGAACACAGTACAACTGGCTCAAAGTACCGGTCGAATGGATAGGCAACCGGAAATTCTAATATCTGGCGAGATGATCGAACAGCCGCAAGCCGGAGAATATGAGCCTATTATCAACCTCTGTCTCAAGCTCGCTAAACAGGAGACCGAAATCGTGAAATTCTTTCAAGATGGAGGTCACTTGTTATGCCTCGAACCAGTGGCAACGAATGAGGACAGAAGACTGCAGCATGTCATGGAACACGATGGGGGCGGTCTGACTGAACAACATACACAATTTCGAAGACTTTTGGCACTTCTTAGTCTGGCGGCTGACTATGAAATTTGGGAGGTTGCACTACTGGATAAAAGACCTTTGACCGAAACCACCGTCACTACTTTTATCAGGGAACATCCAGAATCATTTCCAGACCAAGATGCAGCAAGGCGAGCGATTTACACAGGAAATCGATACAGGGACCTAGACCGAGAGTTCCCTGGGATATCAGCGATCATGGCATTTGTCCCCCGGGAGTTTTCTCGGGCATGTCCATTGGAATGGCTCAACAAGCAGCTTCATTTGGAAGAACTCAAATTCATCCCGGAACTGGGCAAACGATTCCTTCCCCACCTTGACGAAGCTCAGCAAGCGTACAAACAGAGGCTAGGGATGGACGTGACAGAAAGGCAAGCGAATGTCGTGGGAGCATCCTTGTACGCAATGGCCAGGGGTGGGACGGTCAATGGAGCCCAGACTGAGAGTCCTGCGGCACAGATCGCAGCGCATCAGGGGCTCGTGACATATTCATCTCGTAAGCGTGTGGTGGCTACTGCGCTAATTCAATCAGCTAAAGCTTGATATAGGACATGATCATCTAGAGGAGGGCCAATTTTCCAACTCTACTCAGGGGTTGGGTCTGATGGCTGGGGCGCAACGTGGTAAGTGCTTGGTTTCTGGTTCTTGAAACATGGCTGACCTCGTGTAGAAAACGCTGGCGGGATGTCCCAATTGGGCAGATGGATCAGTGATGGAGGTAACGAAATGTGGAATCAGCCGCATGCGGCTATCCTGAGCATTACCCAGCTTCCGGCGCCGCTGGCTCAATCCTTTTGCTAAACTCAGCATGTATCTTAAATTTGTCAGTCTCCAGCCTTGTTATGAATTCTTCAAGCCCCACTGGAAAGCTCATTGGCGGTCTTTCTACAACACTCTTCCTATAAATAAACATCATCCCTTTTCCCTCAAGAATGCAGAAATTCAGCCGAGGGTCAATCAGTAATCTTCCTCCGTCGTCCAGGGCAATTATCTCGGTGGGGCCTTTTACGCAGGCATGATTGAGCTTAATGGTGGCTTTTATTCTGGACGAATCTTCGTCCGTAGCGAATGACCTGATCTTTGGCGTGCGATGTGAGCCAGGCTCAACTTTGATCTGACTGGCGCCACCAAATGCAAACACTACACAAATCCCAATCTCGTTGATAGATTGGACTTGCTCGTGTTCCGTGAGCAGCGTATGTAGTGCAGTAGAGGAGTGTTTTCCAATCATAGTGTACGAGGTGAAGAAAACGACATCGAAGCTGGGTAAGTCCCTGAGGATAGACTGCACGCCATGTTAGAGGGGTATCATCGAGTAGCCGTAGACTTCCCTCATTTTCAGGGCCGAAGTTCTTAGACCAAAACTTGAGCCCTTTGATCTCTTGGAAGGGATTTTTCCCTGCATCCAACTCGACATTGATCTCATCCACCTCTCCGCCTACTTCCTTGCTCTTCGTAACAATATAACCGTTTTGTTCAAGGGCTCCTTCCTCGTCTCCCATTACGCGTTTCAACGTGTAGAAAGAGACAGGCTGCAGTTTGACACAATTTCGACGTGAAAGGTTGAATGGTGGAGTCAAAAAGCCTCTCACTGATACGCGTTGGCGTTCTCAAGGCTGGCTTGACGGTGATGGATTAATATAGATCCGAGGCGTCTACATTTTCGGGTCACGTCACCGTATTGAAGAAGTCGCATACCGAATACCCTCTTACGCGGGAATCAAATCATTGTTGCCTCTCCCAAGCCCCATTTTCAAAATGCCGAGTCAATCATGTGCAGCCTGTGGTGGGTCAGGAGTTGTTAGAGATTCGAATGGGAACGAGGTGGACTGTCCGAGATGCAATAACTAAGTAACATCAGTGAGTTGCGTCTCCATCTAAGTAATTGCTATAACTCTAGAAGTCTGAATGCTAATTGTGTCACCAAGCAGCGTACTTTTTCCTATTAATCTCTTCCTCGAACAAGGCTACGTAAACGGACAAGTCTTTTCTACGACAAGCTGCGAAGAAATCCACGAACTTGCCTATCCAGCTGTGACAAAATTGTTTCACATTCCTATCATCAAGTGTACATCGGCAGAGCTATAGAAGGGTTGAATGGGTGAGAAGAAGGAATAGCGTCTCTCTATGTGATGAAATGATGGTAGTATCCTGGCCAGCTACGCAGCGAATTGAAAATCTGGGCGCATAGTCGCATTTTTCGTGCTTCCGTCCTATCTGCAGCCGCATGCATGCTCCACCGTGACAGTACATCGATGCATGCAAACGGCGTGTTCCTACACTTCAACATAATCGAGGTTCCCCATCCCTAGCAAACTGCTCCTGCACAGGCAACAATATCCCAGTTCTCCGCTCTAACCTACCGTGTTTGACCACACCAATAGAAACTTTGTGATAACAACCGGTAACCCATCACGTCGGGGAGAAGGCTGCAGTTTGTTATCGGCGTAAGAATAGTGGTGTCTACCCGCCCGATTCGATCATTAGCAAAATCTATAAAGTCGGAATTGTGAGAGTCGGGGCTTGTTTGAGAGGATCTATATTTTCCCTTTATTTGGCAAAGCTTGGTTAGCAATCTTCCTCAATCACTTTACTTTCTTGGCAAGCGGAGTCAATAAATAGAGAAAATGCCACCCATTAGCTTTATTAGGATTGTAGTCCACAATACTGGAGTATATGGAAGTCCATCGCAGATGTGCAACAATCATTGGACCATCTACCTTGTTGTTAACGGAACGGAATCGGTTCAGATTAACATGCGTGGGGCAGAAAATAGCAACCAGGGCACCCTCGTAATCGATAATCGAAATTATATCGTCAGCAGTTCGAGCCTCCGTTATTGGGACATCGTACCGACTACTGCGATATATTCGGAACATGTGTTAGATCTTATATACGAAAGACGACGCAACAGATATACTATGTCAGGAGGAGGATCAGGATGTCGATGGTGGATGTAAGTATTGACTATCACCCAGATTCGGATAGCTTACAACCACCTTAGTTACGTTATCCTTAGTGATTTGGCCGAGAGGGGTTGGGTCTCACAAGATAGCGTGCTCATAATCTGGGGTGCTCTACATCTTCAGTATGGGCTAGGAGGTTCAACGAGAGAGCTTGCTATGGTGCAAGGGAGCTTTTACTAAAAGGCTGCCCCTTTTGTACCGGTGGATCTGGCACCGGATATGGGCCTCCTACTTCATCTGAGAATTTTGTATCAAGTTGACGCATAAATCGTGTTGACCTAGTCTCGGTTTCTGGAAGGCTGCCTTTTATAAGAAAGAGTAGCTTCAAGAACGTGCAGGTTAACTTACAAAAACCTTTCTTGGCTGTTTTTCCAAGCCAAACAAATTAGCTCAATCTGCTGTTGTTCCTCGCTCGTAAAATTATACATGTCCAACACGAGTTCATGGAAAGAGTCCCTAGGCCTTAGGATCCTCTGCACACAAGCTTCAAAGATTTGAGGATAGAATCCAGCTGAAGACCAATCAAGGAGACAGATTCTACCATCTTGTCGAGGAATAATATTTCTCGGTGCGATGTCCAGATGACACAGAATCAGTGGTAATTTCTGCAATGATACAGAAGATCCACATGTGACATGGAGCCTTCGATTAAACCAACCTTCCATCTCCGCGACCGAAGAAAACTCGTTTTCCTCGTCTGACCAGAGAAGACCTTGTCGAGCACCTCCTTCACATGGGCCAGGGCGTGATCCAGAAATAGAGGACATGACATCTAAGGTGCGAGTGAGTATAGTGATCGCATAAGGATATAGCGCTGGTTCTAATTCTTTCCCATGTATATATTCCATGACAAGGTATCCCTTTTGTTTGTCGATATCTGTATTCTGATCTGTAAAAAACCGTAGAACGCTCGGTACGTAAACATCGCTAGAAGCTAATGAACAACGAGCAAAATTCTGGTTACGAGCTTCAACTTCTGTAACATCATTTCCATATTTTACTACCGTATCGTCTGAAAGTCGAAGAACACGACTAAAAGCACCAGAGTGTCGTAGACCGAGCCGTTTGTGATCGTCAAGGGGCACAGAGGAACAGAACTTGATGATTTCCGAATTAGTACTTGAAGCATCCATAATAGGGGTGATTGGGTTGGTAGAATTGTAGCTGCTACCACCTCAAGGTTGCAAGTAAGGGCAAGCCTGCGAGCTAAAAAGCGACCGGATCAACGACGAAGAGGGAGATCATCAGATAAGACATGGAGTATCGAACGGTCTAGTACTAAGGACGTTTCGGTACTAGTTACGCGCCCGTGACGCCCTGCTTCATCTGCCGCTGCCAAACGTCCATGCCCTACATGATTACCATTATTCCAATTTCCCCGCAAGGTCTGATGCTACTGGCATCTATTTACGCGCTGCAGACCCTCCATAGTCGACGTTCTCAGAATATCCCTCCATGCCTGGTCCACCGAAGCGCCCTCTACCTGAGCAGCAGTGTCTCCGTTCCGAACCGCTCAGAAAGAGGCAGAAACTCGACCATACATGCGAGGAACTCCAACCTCTGTCGGTCTTTTGGGATACTCTCTCAAAGATCTGGTTGACCCAAGACGCATTAAGAGAGCTTGATCGAAGAAACATCGAAGCAGCAACCCACCTTGAACTGTCTCCTCCGTCTTACCGGCCCATCACTCGAAGAGCTCTTACTCGCACAAGAGTAAATCGCTCGGCCAGGCATATTAGTGAATTCATCGACTCCTGTGAGGATCCAGAACGGAAGCAGTTACAGCGATTCGCTCGATACGGAGGCCCGGACTTGTCCAGTCTGAGAGGAGTATGCAGAGCTTAGTTCTGTCGTTAGCATGAGCTTACTTGTCCGACAGTTTACGATTTGCAGTGGCGCTATGAGCTCCAGCCAATCTACTCAACGCCGGAGCAAGAGAACGGCATCCGCCTCGAGGACACTCTCTACGACGAACACAACCGCTACGCGAAAGTCGGGATCTTCAGGCACCTACAACCCAAATTTCGAGCAAAAACTCATCGATGGGGGTATATACCCTTACGGGTACGATAATCTGGATGGCCAGATCCCGCCAAAGCCAGCTAATTGGGATGCTCTTCACGCAAGATTTGCGCAGTATCGGCCCTCCCTTTCGCCATCAGTATTCTCGGAGGAAGACTATGAAGCATTCGTCCAAGCAGATGCTCGTGCTTCTCGAGAACGGAGTGGAACAACCCGAGTCATCCCATACATTGAAGGCGAGCTCAGTGCAGGTGAATGTCCCCAGGAAAATGTCCTATTTGCCAATCTAGAACCACTCGTTCAATTTGCTGCTGGCGGCAGTAGATTACCATTTGCCAAGCCTGACTTCTACCACGGCACGCGACCCGAACTGCTACATCACCAAGTTCGCGACGATCTCAGCACCAAAATCATCCCTTCAAGGCAAGATAGCCTCCCGGCTATACCTAACTTCTTTCTTGAGGCTAAAGGACCGTCGGGAACAGGTGTTGTCGCCAGGCGACAGGCTTGCTACGACGGAGCGCTGGGGGCAAGAGCAATGCACACTCTACAATCATATAACCTTGAGAGTCCTGTCTACGACAACAATGCGTATACAATCAGCTCGACGTACAATGATGGGACTCTCAAAATGTACGCCCACCATCTTCGACAACCGCATGGGTCCAAGACGCAGCCAGAATACTATATGCATCAGGTGGGAGCTTATGCGATGACCCATAATGCGGATATGTTCCGACAAGGAGCTACGATGTTTAGGAACGCCAGAGATTGGACAGAGGAACAGAGAAAAAGGCTCATTAGTCAGGCGAATGCGCGCGTGAGCGCTGCCGCCTCTAGGCCAACAGAGGGATCGTCGAGTCAAAGCTTTACTTCAACAATCAGAACTGGACAATATGTCTCGGAATCGGAAACCTCAGCTGATGAGCTTTCCCAGGATACTGGAATGATAAAACGCACAACAAAATCGCTCGAGCAATCCAGACGTAATCGAAGGAGTCGGACTTCAGACGAGCGTGCCTCCATGAATTCCACGTCTGGTGGACAGCCGCAAACATGGACGTGGGTTAATGGAAAGTATCATTGTTACCGTGCTGGTGAACTAATTGAACAAACAAGCGAGATGCCTAGCAACGTGTGGATTTACCGTGCGTCAAGTTGGCCTAGACGACAGGGTAAGAATTGGGTATTCTATAACTCAGAAGCGGAAGATTTGAGGTTCTGGTAAGCGCGAATAAAAGTGTAGTAAAACGTCAATGAATAGTACTTTTACTCTTCACGTGTTATTTGTAAAGTGATTGCATCTGCTGGGCAAGATTTTCTTCAATCTGGTGGCGCCTTCCGCTAGCATGTGTGTGACAATGCTCAATTCGTGAAGCTGGACAATCACGTGATGGCGGATTCAAGACCCTGGCTACCTTTATTTCACACTAGCAGCCACTTTAGGAGGTAAGTTAGGCACATTACTCGTAACAATCAGTCATGTCGGGGGAAGAGCATCTGTCCGTGCAACAGCTAACTCAGCCTGCCCAAGAAGAGATGCAGAAAATCGCATTATGGCTTGAACAGGCGACTTTTGATGCTCGTGGGGACTTGGAACAATGTAATGACAACACCGGCTTGGTTCAAGTCGCGTCTCATTTCTTGAAGCTCTTCCCATTACCGGTATGATAAAGTGCTGTTGCTAGAGAGAACCTGATGAGACTAACGCGTCCAGTATCCAACAATGCAAACTAGAGTTACCGCTTTTCGTTTCAAAAAGCCTGCAACTCTTCCCGTCTCTCCAGGAGCTTCAATACTCATACCTACTAAGATAATATCTGGAGAACCGAAAGTCGCAACTGTAAAGGTTGAGAATGGCACATGTATACATCTGAAGAGTAATATAGAAGTACAGCCATCTTTTTACTGCCTCTCTATTCTCTTTTCGGGTGTGCAAGAGTGAGACTGTTATTTGAGAGATCTTTGGTATACAAAAGAGAGCTTTTGGACCCTTCAGGGAGAGGTGCAGAGTACCCATAGAGAGTGTTGAATGTATAAAAAGGATTTGGGTACCCTATTCTTTTGTCAGCATTCCAGTGGTTAATGATGATCAGCCTCCATACCGTCTGCTCTCGACAAGGGAAATGTACTGGTATTCGCATCTATCAGGAGATCAATAAGTTGGGCTTCTTTCCATGAAAAGAACTTACCCCGTCTATCGTTAGCGTTTCCATGGCTATCATTCTCCTCTGCAATCAGACCCTCGACTGCGATACTTTGTAGAGGATTCATACATGCACCTCATGAAAGGTGAGCAGGTTTCGCATGCTTAGTTATTGTCACTTACTATTGCCATTTGATCCCGACAATGTCGACATACAATAACGCTTTGGAGAACTTTTATAAACCGATGCACTCCGCTTCCGACTGCCATCATATTTGGAATCATCAGGTTGGCCCTGCGGGGTCAACGGATCCATCGATTGTACTGCTAGCGAGAGTGTTCCTGCTTCTCCGATTTTGTCTGTAGGTCTCATCTCTACATACATTAGCTGAAGTCTTTCGGAGAGTATGTCAACGTACTTTGAATCAGTCGATACGCACATGGAGTTCCCTCCAGCAACTTCAAGACAACTTCCGATACAGGCACTTCTGGAGCCTGGTTACGCACAGCTTCTCTTACAACCTCGTCCATAATGAGATCTGTAACGTTCGACTTCGGAAATACGCATAATTGGGAGAGTTGACCGCCAGACCAGTTCTCAAACGACTTCCAGTTACTCATGATTAGCTGAACAATGGTTTCCACTTTACTACGCTTAAGTCGAGATGGAGGAGTAGACCGAGTGAAGCCTGGTAAAATGGTACTAGCTTTTTGGCAGGAGTTCACGGCCTGCTTGGCCCTGTCCAGTGCATCAAGGCATTGCCGTAATTCGTCTGCTGTAAGCGTCGCAATCTGGTCGGTCTCGTTCAAACACACTGACCTCTCTGTGTCTTCAAGCACTGCAGATATTATCATAGCTGGATAGGAGAGAGAACCGATGGTGCTTGACCGCAAGGCAGATAGGCTGGCTGACCGCAAAACAGATTGCTGGCAGCAAGGCAGACGTGACAAAGCTTGAATGAAAGAACCCCTGTGGCATGACACTAACCTGGGGATGTCTCATGCAGCCCAGAAGCTTAATTTAGTGAAACGACAGAAAATCAGTACCCACACTCAATTTCTCCAGATTAGGCTTGATCTACACCGATCCGAGGCGTGCTGCACGCTAAGGATGGAATGAGGCGCGGCAGAAATCAAAAGCTTTGCCGCAGATGGGCGAGATTGATGATCGGCAGAGACTCGATTTAGGTTGCTGTAAGGAGAATTTGACTAAAATTGCCCTCTACCTCAGCCCCCAATCTTTCCAAATATTACTGCTGCCTAATAATCCTCTGAACTAAGACTTTCAAGTTGTGATTGGCCAAAGGAAGTCTTATCATTTGTAATGCTCATCACAAGCCCTTCCAGTACCCAATCTCTTAAACTTGTGTACAGACTCTTTACCATATGACAGCTCAATCTCATCAATCTTTATTAATGCGATAAGGGCTGTCCCACCACCATTACCAACATCCTATTCCCCCAGATTGGTCAGATGCCGAAGTCCGTTTCATCCCGCTCAAAAGGTTCTCGAGCACGGATAGCTTGTCAGAATTGTAGAAATCGAAGAGTCAGATGTCAGCCTACCAATGCTGGCCGGCCTTGCAGTTTTTGCAGTCAAAGGAACCTGGATTGCTTATTTACACCTCGCTTCCTTTCTGACCACACAAAGAGAGGCATCTCTGAAGATGAACATGTTAAGGATCCTCAGCCTCAGCCTGGTCCATTTTCTTTTGTGGTTTGGACAGGTGCTCCCGGGCCAGTCAGCTTGATACAGACTCCGTAAGGCTCTCAATGTGATTTCCTATTTCTATATCTAATTTTTTAGTGAGAATGGCTATCTTATTCAAGGAAGTAAAGCTTCTAATCGGATTAAGTCTCCGCGAGATCTCCAACCTGTAAGTACATACAACCTCAAAACCCAACTTGTTAGCTAATACGTAAAGTAAGAGTTCCGAGCTAGGCTTAAGGACAGAGCTTTCACCAGCGCAGTTAGAACACAATGGAAGGCCAATCCTACAGGATTTACACAAAGACTTGGTCCAGGGACAATTTCAGGAAATTCCAGAATCTAAGAGTACAACTATTCAAGCCGGATGGCAGAAAGACTCATCCAGATCGTTTACCTTCGGTGATTCAATTCACAATTTCACTCCACCTTTTACAGAGTATCCCTCACTTATCCCTGAACGCACAAAGAACGAGAGTTCTTCCATTACAACTCCAATATCACCTATGGACAACTCACCTGGAGATTATACCACAGTCAGCCAAGACAGCTGGGGTGACAGCTCTCATCCTCGGTTCTCTTCAGACTTGAACGCCATAGTTATAACCTCGTCCTCCTTTGACGCTTTTCCTTACACGATTTTCCAGGACGATTATGTTCAAGATGGTGTTATAGATCTCAGAAAGTCCTTCCTAGCAATTCAGAATGAATAGTTTTACAATGTCTACTTTTCTCTTAATTTATCAGTATATTTCCTTTAAAGGATTATTGTCTCTATTCTATTGTTCAATTGGGGTTTCTTTCGAACTATTTATAACCAGCAAAGCCAAAGTCAGGAAGCTACGTCCTCATAGCTCCGAATCTAGCCTCGATTAACATTAAAACACTCTTAATAAAACTAAATACACTCCTTCCATACGTCCTCGAATGACTGTCGGCTGTACTCAGCCACCCTCAGTGTTCGTACTTTCTACCCAGCAAGTCTGTTCTTTTGCACACATCGTTATTGGTATCGTCCTGTTCGTCTATGTCTGTTAGGGGGAAGAAGCTAGGGAAGCACGTGACACACACATACTTATCTACCTTCACTTCCTAGAATTAACACTACTTGTTCCACCGTGAGACACCCTCTCACAATGTCCCAGTACATCACCTGATCCTCCGTCACATTGCTAGCTCATTAACATCTGATCATCCGAGCGTATTTCGAAACTTTACACCTCCAATCCCACGTCAGAATAGGTGGCCTACGATCTAATTAGTCGCTGGCTTCACCATACAAGCGGGCCAGCTACAAAACAAGAACCTTTACCCTCTAACCCCGTGTTCGCGGTGCACAATCACCATCGCCACCTGCATCCAAAGCCAGGAGAAGCTGCTGTTTATGAAGTATGGAATACCGCCTTCCTCTGGACTCTTCTCTGGACTCCTCTCTTCCTTCTCTTTAGACTGTTGCTGGGAGGTGAATATCTTGAGGTGCGGCTCTGTGTCATTGCTAAAGCATGACGGATGGCTATTGTGTCAGCCTGACACCGAGGGAGCTCCCGAGAAACTGTTGATTCAAGGCTGAGCTCATCGGGAGAACTCTCTCTATCATCGGCTTCAAGGCTGAGCTCATCAGAAGAACTCTCTCTGTCATCGGCTTCTATAGGGGATGATACTTTCGTGGATATCTTAGGTATATCCTGTTCTGTCGCATCTTAGCTATGAAGGGAGATATTATACACCAAGCCCAAGACTTACCCAGCTCAATTTGTGACACATCTATATCAATTATTTGAGCCCCTAAGTGAGGAGGCAGAGCGTCTTGAGTGGCTAATCGGGGGTTCATATTGGGAACCCGGCTTGTAAGCCATTCATCAAGGCTGGACATATTGTAGTACTCCGTATCCACTTCAGACGCGAAGTCGATACTGGCGGCATCCATTGCCGCGATAGTTTCCTCATCCTGAACAAACATAGTATCAGGCAAGTCAAGCGATGTTGGTATTATGGTTGGTGTTGCATTCTGTCCTGTTCCTAGCGCATCCATGTCGGACAATACGGTACTGGTAATCATCCGAGCACCATCATGGACAATCGCATCAGCTTTATTAAAGTCTCGCTTCCTGTGAGGGACTTGGTGCGCCGGGTCCTCATAAATAAAGTTGTCACCCGATATCATTGAGCGTCCAGAGCAACCGAGAGATGACACTGTCATAAATGGATCAAAATTGACTTGCCTCCATATGCTGTCTTGTATGGAGCAGGAATCGCTGAAGATAGCGCCAGGGGGTACGCCCCGAGGTGGAGCAAAACGAACACGTCTCATAGCTTATTGGTAGATTGACCTGGTGAGTTTCGGTCGCCTTTATCTCCTATCGTTCGGTGTGGCCATAAATGTTATATAACAACAGGACCAAGGATTGAGAAGGTAGATAGCGCCATTGATATAATGGAAAACGGGGGACCTCCGAAATTATCAAGTCGAAGATGTGATCCTTTACCTAATCCTATCATGCTAGTATCGGGGTGTAATACCGAATTGAACAGCTCTGAGGGAGTCATCTCCGCCACAGTTTCAAAGAGTGCGAGGCTTCTGGACTTGATTGGATGTGGTGAGAACGGGAAGTCGGCATAAGGAGTTGTATCTTCGGCTGGTTTGTGAGGAGTGGGAAAAAGCAGCGATGTGAGCAGAACCAGTGAAAACTTACCTATTTCGGCTATGTGATTACTAAAAAGAGAAGAAATAATGAGATTAGGAAAGATCAGATAAGATAAAAGGTACGTACTCTTACCCTATGGGGACAAAAGTCAACCCAAACAGGAATCATTTTCCTGAAATGGTAAAATCTGTCGCCGATTTACCGGAACATAGATTACTTTTATCTCATTACTGTTGTACTCCTAATGCATTCCATATCACGCACAGTCCCTAGACAGTCCCACTGTACCACAGAGAAGATTGAAAAGTCAGCATGTCAGAGACTAGAAAAGAGAGACTAGTGAAACAGGAACGCTATCCTAGAAACACTTCAACATCTCTTTTAGGCGTGGCGTCCCATGCCTTCTTCAAAACGCGACCAAGAGCCTTGCGATGCGCGATTCCATTTCGCCATTCCACCATGAGCACATTATAGAATTCATATGTCTTGTCCTGTGCACAATTAAGCTCGCAAAGTTCTTCAAATGGGGAATGATATGTCGTGCTTTTATAAGGAAGCTTCTCAAGGTGCAAGGCACTAACAAGAACTGAGCCTTGAGAAATGGCAATGAATTCCTCTGTACGACGCTCAAATTGCTGTCTGGCCTCGGAGTCGTCATGAGAATGATTTAGCCGAACTATTCCAACGAGATTGGACTCGTGATCTCCAAGAAGGAATGTTAGGCATGAGTGTCTTCTTGGACTTAGGATTTTGCTGAGGGAGAATCGGATGCTTTGGGCGTTGAACCTGAGAATTTGGGACTGGTTGGTTGTGAGGTGAGGGACCTCGCTTGGGATGGGCAGCGGATAGAGGAACTCGGTTTCTATATCACTCCTGTGTTTGAAGGTGCCTGCTGGAGTTCTCTTCCAGTCTTTCTCCAGAGTTGGTGGCAAATCTCCTGAGATGCCTTTGTGATCCTGATAAGTTGGTTGAAGACTCTAATATATTTCTTTTTGGTCCTCGGTCTGAATCTGAATTTTTTATACCTCAGTCTCATATCTATGCTCCAAGATTTGCTAATAATGTTGTATGTTGAATTCCAGAGATTAAAGTCTAGCTCGCCGTGCCATAATACCCAAGACCAGGAAGGCCAGGCAGTATTTGCATTGTTTGAGCCAGTAATTCTCTTGCGCAATGGCTGATGTGGTTGCCAGAGAAGACACCAATGGAAGAAAATCACGGGCAGACCAAAGTGAAATCCACCGGGGAAATTTTGCTGAAATGACGAAGTCATTCCTGCAAAGGCTCTCATAATGTCGCTATCAAAGGTAAGATCCAAGTGATTGTACTCGCCAACAACATTGGAGTAGTCATGAAGGCAGGCCCATTGTTTGTGCCGTGGGACAACCGCGCTCCTGATATCCAATTCCGAATACCAGTGATTCGTTTTCCGGAGATCGAAGAATAGATCCTTTAGGGCACATGAGCAATTCCAAGCCATGCTATGTTGTGTGAAGATGAGGAGTCGTTTTGACGACATTCGCTCCTGCATCGTCCAGCCTCGGTGATACCAAGAACTGTTTCTAACGTTTGTAATTGGGGTTGGAAAGCATTTTTTCCCTTTCGAAACCACATCCGGGAATCTTTCAGGCCCAAGCTCGGCAGGGAAGCTGATGAATTGCTCAAGAATATCGATCATTGACTTTACCTCATTCTCCTTCCTCGAAGCCTCATGCACCGGAATGAACATATCCTTGATTTTCGGTGTTCCGTTTTTCGGATAATCTTTGTCCAGCATCAGGCGGGATTTTACAACCAACGGTGGAATGTAGACCGGTGTGGTCTCGGACGTGAATTCTTCCCACTGCAAGGCCGACAGCCAAATCTCTTCGGCCTCACAGTCTTGTTCCGGAAATCGACTTGGGACTAATCCCCTCAAGTTTTCCGGTGTGATAAATTTGTTCAGATCCAAGGGAAATAAATGCTTTGCGGCGGGAGTCGGGGGAGGCCAAAAAGTGTGCATTCCATGAGAAGCATCTTTTCCCTGTGCAGCAACAAGAGTTAGCTCTGCTCCACCGTAGATATCGCACATCTGATCTAGTTGAGAAGAAACTTCTTCACTATCATCTTGAACGATGCAAATGCTGTCAACCCAGAGGTACTGGTACCCGAAGGTCTGGGTATGCCTTATAGCGTCTTGGACCGTATACGGGACGTTGGTATATTGGAATCCCCCAACTTGTTAAAGGGAAAGGATATTTGAGCTAGTATTCCGAAATATATGAGTTTGGCCCCAAACGTAGCTTAAAGCAAAATACTTCATTTTAGCAGTCGCTTGAACAATCTTTCTAGCATTTATGTCAAGTAACCACTTAGGTCCTCGCTCAGAGTTATTGGGCTTTGGAGTGCAGTAGCCTTGATGTTGTCTCATGCATTCATCTAACCATAGTTTCGCGACTGTGGTGTAACATCATAGTCTTTTGGTCCCAAGATCAATGGTTGCCTCTGTAGCAAATAAGTAGCCGGAAAAGCGAAACGGATTCGAGGCTTATTATAGGAGTCTTCACCTGAGCGCTCAAGCCCGTCGACTTCGATAAGAGACGAAATGAGCTCTGCTGGTCTTATATGGTGAAGTAATGGTCCAATCACTTGTGAGAGCCTCTTGTGTAATTCAGATTTAACTTTCTGCAACTCTGTAACGATCTTGTCCATGGCTACTGAGAGAAGATGGCGTGAATTTCCTAATATCATTGTTAGCACATGTCTCCATGCTTTGAGCTAGATTTTTTACCAGATTCCTGGATCAAAGAACAATTGATTTTACTAATCATCCACTTTTGTATTTCTTGGCCTATGACTTTCTGGAAACTCATTTGCGCTTCCGGGCAATAGGGTTCATATCCAATTTCTTTCACCAACTCTTCGATAACCGGCTTGATTATTTGAGACACTTCTGAATTTTCACCTTGAAAGAATGAACTTAACTCATGAAAGATTAAGTCCTCTCCATCATCAAAAATCCTTTCTTCGGCGTTTCTATCATCTACTGCATCTAAGTCCGAGCCCTTTGACTCCTCGGGATTGGGAGTTATGCCTGATTGTCCAACAATATCAGGACCTTCATTTCCTGGTAACACTGTCGATTTTAATTCAGGCTCTTTATGGAAACAGCCATCTTTTCCTGTCAGATCTGTCAATCCTGGCTTATTCTCTTTCGCGTGCTCAAGTGAAACTATAGTAGAATCTCGGGGGCTGCCGGCTTCTACTCAAGCAGTTGACTCCGACAAATGTACTTTGTTAGAGTCTACTGATGAACTTGACACCGTATGTACACTTGACTTTGATTCAAGAAATCTTGAGTCTGTTGGTGGATGCAGAGGAAAGAGAGTGGAGCCATCAGGCCATATCTTGGCTTTCCCACGAGATTCTTGTCTGAGTAAACTCTGTTGGTTGACTTTTCCGAACGGTTTAGGATCTATTGGTAGACTTGCTTTGTCGACGTATCCACAAAGTCGAATATACCAATCCTGCATAATTTCTAAAATCAAAGTATCTCCGACTATTAGATGGGAATCGTCGGCCATGTCTTTGAATGTACGACCAGCAACCTCCATGGCTAGATACTCTACATCACGGCCATTGCCCCAACCATCAGTTAACTTCAGACTTTCAAACATCCTTTTAATAGCTGACTTGTCTCTGAGGGCTACTGTGGCTCCGCTTCTTTCAATTTTCCTTTTCAGGAGCCGGGTGCAGGCATGGCTGGACAATTCCGTGAACTGTATGTATGTTCGGAATCAACTTAAGAGTCCTGGATTTATTTGCAGTATGGTATTGATTGCTGACTTATAGCCAGCAAGGATAATGACCAGTTTGCCAAGGGATTGTGTTTTGGTTAAATTGTTGACTAGCTCATCTTGTGCCTCTGCCAGATGATGGTCAGCTGGCTCCTTCCCCGTCAGATAATATGCCTTATCAATCAACAGCACTTTGCTGTGAGCACTGTTTATTAGATTTTGAGTTTTGGCGGCTGTCTGGCCACTGTAGTCTCGACCATATCCTGTACTAAGGCTTCCACAACATTGCTTGTGGTAAGTAGCCCCATTTGATAGAATATGGTACCAATATTTCTCGCTAAAGTGGTTTTTCCACAACTAGGAGGGCCTTTAAAAACAAAATGGAACGGGATACAAGGCTTAGGATCCATATTATGCCTTTTTATATTTTTTACTCTGTGAGTGAGATGTTTGAAAGTATTAATCTGTAAGTCCAGTCCAATAAGGTTATGAAATTTATAGTTAAATTTGTCTTCAGTACGTAGGACTCTTAAATTATCTGGATCAAAGTTGTTTTCTGAGATTAATTTTTCTTTGCTGTACTCCAACCTTATATTATTTAGCAACTTGCCAAACCGATCTTAAAAATTGACAATGGCTTGATTAATAATGTGGTTGACTTTGCTGCTGTTGCCAAAGTTCGGCCGCTGCTTTGTAAGCTTGAGGATATTTATTGCTACAGCTTGAGCCTCCTCTGATACAGTAAGGCCCCGCTGTTGTATTTTGAGATTAAGGATGTCACCTAATTACTCTTTGTTAAAGTCTTTAAAGATAAAGGCATTGTCAATAGGAAAGTGTTATTGTAGGCCAGGATTTGCTTCTCGGATGAAGTCTTCCATTTTATTTTTATACCCATACATAATAACACAAATATCCTCCCCAGGCTTATTTTGCACCTTACTAATAATAGTATCCATAATCTCTTGTTGGTATGGACAGTTATGATTGCGCTGAGGATGGAGTATGTAGGCTTTGTTAATCACTAGGATATTACCTCGTGCTTCTTGGAGGATCTTCCTTGTCCTTTTTGCAGACTGTCCGACGTACTTAGTGATGAATTCACTGGAATTTTTAACCATAACCTTGCCACGTGATAGGACTCCGAAGTGGGCAAGAATCTTGCCATATAACTTTGCAACTGTTGTCTTTCCTTAAGCCCAAGTCAGCTCCTGACCAGAGATAGTTCCAATTAGAAGAGGATAAAGCTGAAATAGGGCATAGTAACAATAACTTTAGGCATTTTTACTTACCTATCCCCGGAGGTCCTAGAAACAATATTAGAAGACCAATTTGTAATAGCTTCAGTTTATTTAATTGTTGATAATAATTCAAAAGCAAGTGATTTATTTGGGCACGAATTGACAATTTAACAGAGTCCAATCCAATTATACCCTGCAACTCATTCCACTCTTTGATCTGAGAGTTGGCAATATCGGGTACAGGGCCAATAAGATTGTCAGCAGTCAAGGCTAAGTTGTCCAGGGGCTCTGTGTTATTATGCCCACTACTTTTGGCGCTGGTAAGAAGTCGCTCTATCTGTCTACCATGAATAATCCGCAATGCCGAGTTGACAGCTTCTTCAACTCCTTTATTGATGTTGTTCATGAAGTAGATACAATCAACATAGCCTCGGAGGTGGTGTTTACCACATCTCACGCGCGCTCGGATCCCTTCATGTAGATCCTTACGCTCTGTAGTTATTAGTTCATTTTCCTTCGCCCTCACCTAGATAGGGAGGTCTATATAGCAGCCTGCACCTCGGGCGACCTAGATAGGTCAATTGAGTTCTTTCCTCCGATTCAGTTGTTTGTTACAACATCATTTATCGCGATCATCAATAATTTTCCGGACAGCCACACGAACGTACGTGCCATTAGGTCCACCTTTGAACTTCATGCCTCCCTTAAACTTGTCACTGATGATTTTTAGGAAGGCCGCTTTGACAAGCTGGAACAATTCTTCGGAATTTTCCGTCCGAGATCGAACGCTTAATTGCTGGAGCCCGAAGGGCAGGAGATCACCCAAAGACTGAGGGGAACTGGTAGATTTTGATGCTAAGACGAAATTCAGCTTCTTTCTTCCTGTCAGAATCGAGCGCAAGTCCTTTTTGCCAGCCGAACACAAGCTATCGGATTCTTTGATGAGCAGTGTTCCACTTTCCAGGCTATCCAAACCGGCGTTAATGCAAGATCGGCAGATGGAGCAGGAGCAGCAGTCACTCTTTGCAACACATCGGTCGAATCGCGATCCATCGGGAAAGTATCCTGCTGCTCGGAGATAGTTGTAATACAGCTCGGCAGCTTTGACAAAGTCGAAGCTGTTGTCCGTAACGATGTATAAGCTCATGCTGCCGCATTCCTCTGCCAGGTCTCGTCCTTGAGCTTTCAACAGATCTGTCCGTCAAAGAACTTTAGCTATATCATCAGAAACGGCTTGGAAGCCTTCGAAGGCGCTGAGAGCCTGAGTGGCGACTTGCAGCGGGTTATTCGAGAATGTCCTGTCTTCCGCGCTCTCCTCATCCTTCGGGATCTTGTCGCCTTCCGGAATCTTGTCATCCTTTGTCGGCATGCATTCCTTGGTGGACTTGTTGCTCTGCACAGACTGCCGTCTCTCCGAGTCCTTCGTGGGCTCCATATACTGCACCAGCTGCTTGCTTTCCATGTTCTCGGTGAGCTCCTCGTCTTCCGCTGAGTCCTCGCATTGTGCAAGGGTGTCGTCTTCCTTAGGTCTCTTGGTTTCCGCAGGCTTCTCGCTTGATATCATGACGAATGTTGGGGACAGGCTTCTTGCTGGGATGCCAGCGGCATCTGCGCCTTCTGACCCTAAACCACTACTCTCTCCCGATTTTGCTTCTCTCTCTTGCGCTAACCCGCTGACATCGTCTTTGGATATCTCCTTTACAAATTCCGGCAGCTCTCTCATGTCGTTCCCCGCCGAAACGGCTGCAGACGCCTTCCTTGCTTTCGGCTCCCCTGCTACTTTCAACCACGGCACTTCGGGGTGAAAATTCCGACATTTCGTTCCAGGCTTGCATTTTCCGTCTAGTAATTTTCCTAAAAGCGTATTTTCGGTAGCTGATTTACCGGAACATAGATTACTACTTTGATAAGCTATTACTACAAGATCAAGGGTGTCCAGCCGACAGGTCCTTACACCATAGCCGACTATTCCTTCGGATCCATGGTCGCCTTCGAACTCACGAGGACCCTCGATAAGAACGGTAGCGATGTCCGCTTCCTTGGCATCTTCAACCTCCCGCCACACATCAAGTACCGCATGCGAGCTCTCGATTAGACTCACTGTCTCGTGCACCTCCCCTCCTTCCTCGGATTCTTTCGCGAAGAATACGCGCACAAGATACATCCCGTCTTACAATCCTAATCGCATTCTGCCGTACTCAAGCACGTCTTCGTTCTCTCTCCACCACGAATACTCTCCGATCTAGGTCTCGACAAGAGCAAACTCGACAACTAGGCCACTTTCGCCTTCTTCCCTCCAGGGTTCCGCTGTCGACTACAAGCCCAGTGGTGAAATGGAGAGTATGGATGTCTTCCGTGCGATCCCACTTATGGACGCAGTAAGAGCCATGGATGATTTGATAGACAAACATTTGAGCAAGTGGAGGGATTTGAGTACGGATGAGGTGAGGTATCATGAGGTGAAAGGGGCCATTACACGATAATTAGTCTTGGGGACGTACATGGTTTTCAGAGGACGCTGAAGGCCGCGTTAGAGTCTCGTGGGATTTAATGAGTAGGTGTGTAAGATCTTTGTAGTATGACGTCGCTGCACACGCCTCTTAAACCAGCAAGCCGCCGCTACCCTTTCGCTTCGTAGGTTCTCCAATTGCCTTTGTGTTTCTTTAAACGGCAATGGTAAAAAAATCAAATGCCGAATTGGACTCTGTGTAAAGACAGGAATAGATGACTATACGGGAGCTTAGATTAATGACTATTTCACACTACTAGAGTCCCTCACTCATACGTTCTTTTGTACTCTAGATAGCCTCATTCACATTAGATATACCAGTTGAGACACATTGCTCTCATTTTCGCTCCCTAAATTTGGCACCGCTACCAAGCTCCTACACTCTATACTTTTCTTATCACCTACTTCATGTTTCTTCTGCCCGCGTGATCTTTCTGTGTCACCATCAATTGTAAATCTCGCTACGTGCAGACCGGCAGCAAACACGTTATGAATTGCAGCACAAGATAATAATCCCCACGTCCAGAACTGCTGTCTCCCAAACATCCAGCGAATTACTTTTTCAGTATTCCCTTCACTGATTCCCACTAATCGAATTCTTGGTCACCAGCGTATCTTTCAACGCTAAAGCCGTAATGAAAAAGGTCATGCCTGAAGCGGTATAGGTGAGATAAATTATAATAAGTGAACTAAAATGGCGCCTTTGGAATCCGTGTCAAAGTCTTATCATACCATTTTCGTTGCCGGAGGTTAGATATGTTTTGAAGGCGCCCGACGTGAGCGCCATTCTGACTTGGCTAAACACTAATGACATACCATCGGCAGTTGATAAATCATTACCTAGCTTATTGGTGAGCACTAGGATTGGAACAACATTCGGAACATCGTAATTGTTCGGCGGTATTGAAAAGTAAACGGTTTACCATCGAATCATCTTCGTGCTTGACGGCCGCTTTTCGTAGGTATGTATCTTTGGCTGATATGGAGCGTCTTTCACGAAAAACCAATTAATTCTGATTCGGACGAAGAACCTGCGGGTCTTGTTAATGTTGGCCAGAGGGAAATTTGCTCCAAATTGAAGAATCTGTTGGTCTGCCCAATCGTCCGCATCCGCACCAAGATATTCTGACAGTCCAGTGTGAGTTCGAATTCGTGAGTTGAGTACATGCACTTCAGAGCGACTTCAGAAAGTGCATGACTGATGCTGAAGACTGATGTTGTCAATATTATCCTAGCTATATCAGAGAGTTCTAGATCATTTAGCTGACTAATACTCTCGGAAGCAGAAGGATGAGATCCCGAAGATACAGGGG